>JABUQX010042322.1:140000-142500 GCA_015478945.1 Trachelipus rathkii | reverse complement strand
GCAAGCACAGCTCAAAATTAAAAAGTGAAGAAGCGCTTTCAAGTCAACTTTGATGACCTTTTGACGTTGCTCATCATGATGCACATGAAAAAGCTAGGCTGAAAAAGACAAAGAACGTTTTTGTTTCTGCTCTGAGATTAAAAGGATGTTCGGCTGGGTGCAGTGGGAGGCGGTTGACGATGAATTCGTAAAACAGAACAACGAAGAGAAAGAGAGGAGCTGCTGAGATAGCAAGATTAGCAAAATCAAAAGAAAATGTAGGTGAGTTTCAGTTTACCCACAATTTTTCTTTTTTTTCAAGTTATTTAGAACTACGATTGGTACACATAGTTTGACATCAACTGAAAGCTTTTGTATTATATTACACGTTTATTTATTATTATTATTTTTCTGCACTATAGTTTCGAGCCTTAATCTGTGCCTGCTTAATAGTTTAATTTTTATTTTATCTTATTATAATTTTAGAATGTTTGAGGATGAAGATGTAGAACTGGAATCTTCACTAAGCAGCACATCAGAGGAAGAGGAGTCGACAAGATATGGAAATGGAGGATAATTTTCCAGACATAGAGAAAGTAAGGCCAGAAATAAAGAGGAGGAAGTACTCTCCAGGAAGTGAAGAGATTATTACTGAAAAATTGTCTATTGTTAGATAGGTGTAGTATTTCTGATAGAGATGCAGTTCGAATAATATCAGTTACTGCAGAGGCGTTAGGTCATGACCCACTGAATTTAATTGTAAGTAGAAGTGTAATACGACTCCGCAGACAGCAATTCCGAAAACGAAGGACTGAGCTTATCAAAAATAGATTCAAGAATTCCGATTTAGAGGGAGCTGTTGTGCACTGGGATGGGAAATTGCTTCCAGATATTTTGAGTAAAGAAAATGTAGAGAGGGTAGCGGTTTTGATTAGTTGAGAGGATGAACAACAGTTGATAGGAGTTCCTCAGCTTGAAAACAGTATGGGAATTACTCAGTCAAAAGCTGTAATTTCAGCAGTTGAACAGTGGGGGTTTGGGAAAATCCAGGCAATGTGTTTTGATACCACTGCAGTAAATACTGGTCGCTTCAGGGAAGCCTGCGTTTTGCTAGAACAATTATTATAGAAAAATCTTCCGAACTTAGCATGTCGCCACCATATTTTAGAAGTTAATCTAAAAGCAGTTTTTAGTTGTACAATGGACACAACCACTGACCCTAAGGCCAGATATTTTTAATAATTTCAGACTGGTTGGTGTAAGCTAGACAAGACAAAATAGCAAAGAATGGTATTGGAAGATGAAATTTTAGAGTATAAAAATACGCAATTGGATCAGCATTTCAAGACTTTCTATCGAACAATTAAAAATTAAAAAAGTCCCCCCCCCCCCGTATCCCCCAGTAGGTCGAGAAACCCCTACTCTGTTTATCTTTGTGGTTTACCCTTGGGGTATCTTTTAGTTAAAAAAAATCGACATTTGACAACTTTGACGTTCCCTCGGAGAGCTAGAGCTCCTTCGTTCTTCTCAAAAAACAGCCATTATCATAGTTTTCCAACATTTTTAACAATTTAAATTTTTCAAACAACGTTATTTTTTTTATTTTTTATTTTTAATTTCATTTCATTAAAATGTCTTCTGATTAATAAAATGTTATTTATTTCGCTGTAGGCTGTTATAGTTTTTAGTTACATGCATGTTGCTTTCGGGACCTGACACAATATATATATATATATATTATATATACTATATATATATTTATTTATATTATATAATATAATATATATATATATATATATATATATATTAATATATATATATATATATATAATATATATATATATATAATATGTATGATATATATATATATATAGAATATATATATATATATATATATATATAATATATATATATTATATATAATATATATAATATATATATATAATATAATAATTATAATCTATATATATATATACTAATATATATATATATATCAGGTTATTTTATGTTAATTCTATTCTTGCGCCTTTTCTTGATAAAAGAAAATCATATTACTTGTGCATTGTTTCAATATAGCTAAACCCCGTTTGAGTTCCACATTCGCTAATTCATTATTAATAATATGCAGCTTTAGCAAACCATTTCTTCATTTGAAGACATATCCGTTTAGCTAAAGTGATTTATGGCGTAGCTGACTTTATTGAATTTGCGAATAGAATGGTTTTTGCATGCTATAGTTACGGCCATAGGTCTGGAATAGGCTACTTCCACAAGGATTCGGTCAGTCGGATATAACTTGAAATCTTTTATTTTCGCCCCGTAAGATAAAACACTGATTTCTGTTTTTCATAAGTTTTCAAATTACATGACAAATTAAATTTTTGCTTACTTCGCAATTTTTTAAATTCATTTTAAGTATAAATATAATCACTTTACAAATATTAAATATAATTTTTCAAAGAGTATCGATACTTCTGACAGAATGAACAGAGATGAGACTGTTAAAGTCTTGTTAGACACT
>JABUQX010042322.1:132500-135000 GCA_015478945.1 Trachelipus rathkii | reverse complement strand
CTCTTCACTTTCCCTATAACACTTTCAAATTCTATTGTTGGAATGCCTGCTTTATTGTATATGCCTTTAACTTCTCTTGCCACTAACTTTGCTAGATGAGTAAACACTGGCATCTTTGTTGACTACTTGATGGAACTTGTAGGCTCTAAAAACATCCTCAGCCAGTGGTAGCTGATTTTCGACAAGTGGTTGTGGATAACCGAATATTGCATGCCTGTCTTATGCCTTGTTGCACATGCCATGATACGTCTTGCAATAATAGTAATAAACACTTCACCCACAGGACTTATCTCAAACGTCAAATAGTCTGGATCTGAAATGAGACAGAAATAGCTCTCAATTAGTATTAAAACCAAATTTTGAAGAACAAAGCATATAAAATTCATAACTTAAAAATTAAGTAAAAAACGATGTCAAAACCCTGTTTAAAAACAACTAAATTGGGGCCCCCTAGACATTGAAGTAAATGCAAAATGATTTTTTTGTCCCACTACAGGGAAGCAAAGGAGCACCAATTTGACCATGTTTGGTTATCCACCAAAATTCAACCTCAGCTTAATATATATATATATATATATATATATAGTATATATATATATAATATAATATATATATATATATATTATATATATATATATGAATATATATATATATATATATATATTTATATACTATAAATAAATAATATATATCGCCTTTCTCACCATCCATTTTGTTAGGTAGGACCTGTCAAGTGTTGCTCCTCCTGAAATCTCTCTAGGCATCCCGGTCTTCGAATAGTGCCGACCTTTCCACATTCACAATCGTTCTCCCCTCAACACAATCACCTCCACAGCATCCTTCCATCTTTTTCTTGGTCTTCCCATTGGTCTAGTTCCTATAGGTCTCCAATTAAGGAATCTTAGAGGGTATCTCCAATCCTCCATTCTCCGCACATATCCAAACCATCTCATCTGGTTTCTCTCAATACATTCAATTATTGGTCGGACTCCCGGCTTTTCTATTATTGATTCACTCCTAACTCTGTCTCTAAGCGTTACTCCTCTTATTAATCTCAATACTCACATTTCCGCAGCTTCTATTTTACTCTTCTGTATCGTGTTCAGTACCCAACATTCCGACCCGTATAGTAGTATTGGTCGTAGGTTGTATATATTGTCACCTCTACCGGCACTCCTCTCTGCATCATCAACGGGTACAACATTCCCACATTCCTTAAGTATTTCGTTATTCTTTCCCTCAGTTCCTCATCTATCCAACCTTACTCATCAGATATCACTCCTAGATATTTGAATCTACCAAACCTGTCAACTGTGATATTCCTCCATCTATATCTCCGGGTGTTCTCTCTGTCTCGATATCACCATTATCTCCGTCTTCTCCCTGTTTATCTTCATTCCCCACCCTTTCATAAATTCATTCCAAGAATTCACTGCAGCTTGTAGTTCATGTTGTTCCTTTGTCACCACAGCCGCATCATCCGCGTATACAAAGGTGTATTCCCTATCCTCTCTCATACATATCCTCTTCAAGCAGTTGTTCAGATATAACCCAAAAAGGAAAGGGGACAGCACACTGCTTCTGCCATATATATATATATATATATTATATATATATATATATATATATATATATATTATATATATATATACTTATTATATATATATATACATATATATATTACTACATTATATATATATATATATATTATATATATATATATATATATAATATATATATATATATATATAATATATATATATATATATATAATATAATATAATTATATATATCATATAATATGCAAAAATATTATATAACTTACTATATATTATATATATATATATATATTAATATATATATACATATATATAATAATATAGTACTATATAATAAAATGTGAAGTAGCTTTACTATATATATATATATATAATATATACCTATATACTTATTACTAATATATCATTATATATAATCTATATATATATTATCTAATATACTACTTAATATACTACTATATATATTATTACTATAGCTACGTATATATACTACTTATATATTAATATAATAAATACTATTATTATTATACTTATACTATATATATTAGTAAGTAAATAGTTATAATATGTAATTAATTTCAAAAAACTTACACGAAAGTTACACGCAGTCATTTAGAATTCTATAAAGCAAAAAATCAATTTATGAACACGTTTCCAAAAAACCGGTTTGAAACTGTTTGAAAAATCTTTCCAGCTTTACTTACCCATGGGATTCATTAAACCATGAACCTGAGCTACGAATTTGTCGTCCTGACCTGACCCCTTTATTTCCCAATAACTATACTATATATATTATACGTTATATACTACTTTACTATATAACTCATATTTATATATATACTTATATATACTATACATATATATCGTATATATAGTATATATATAGCTATATATAATATATATATATCATACTATATACTTATAATTATTTACTATAATAC
>JABUQX010042322.1:117500-120000 GCA_015478945.1 Trachelipus rathkii | reverse complement strand
CACAACACTAAACACAACCATTCAAAACTTCACTTCAATGATTCAAAAAGCCGCAAATCTAAATATACGTCGGAGACACATAAAAAATACAACCCTACACACACACCCGAAATCTCAGACGTGATTAAAAAACGAACATACTCAAAAAATCAGCACAGCATACGCAACAAATTAAAACACAAATCAATAATTTAAACACACAAATTACAAACCTAATCAGAATACATACTTAAAATAATTTTCAAACCCATCTAACGAAAAACGTACAGAACACAAACAACAATAGAATGTGGAACCTAATAAAAATATTAAACAACGCAAAAAACAATCCAACTCCCACATACGAATCTATCAAAAATCCCAACACTCAATCCCCACAAACGAAAAAGCTACACAACAACACCCTCGCCACACATTTCGCAGAGCAAAATCATAAACCCACCCACCCACAAAATTGGAAAATAATCAAATAACTAAAGAAATTAAAAGCAGTCCCGACCAAACGATAAAATAACACCAACATATTAAAAACACCATAAAGACCCTCAAAAACTCACCAGCAACCGGCCCAGATAACATCTCAAACATCCACACTAAACAGGAAATATCGCACTAGCTCATTTAGTACACATACACAACAGTTCCATCAAATTAAATCACATTCCCTTCCTCTGGAAAAGAGCAATTATCGTCCCAAAGTTAAAACCAGGGAAAGATCCCTCAAACCCCTCTTCCTATCCCCCAATTTCATTGATATCCACCTTGTATAAACTCCTAGAAAAGCTCATACTGAATAAATCACAACCACACATCCCCAAACAAAAGTTCCAACATGGGTTCCACCAAAACCATTCAACCACAACAGCTCTGACAAACATTATACAACCAATAATAGACGGCAAATCTCAGGCTTATATAAAACATTACTCATATCAATCGACATAAACAAGGCTTTCGACACAGTTTCCGGACATGATCTAATAGACAAAATAATAAAATCAAACATCCCCACTAACTTAAAGAAATGGTAATTAAACTTTATATCGGGAAGAACCGCTCAAATACAAATAAACAACAAGAAATCACGCACAGTAAACATTAAAAATGGTGTACCCAAGGAAAAATCCTTTCCCCTACACTCTTCAACATATTCACAGTAGATCTACCATAACCACAAACAGACCATTCAAACATAACAACCTACGCTGATGGCACTACCATAGCTATCACACACTAGACTTTATACACAGTATCCCTTCCAACCCAACAAGGCATCAACCAAATACAGACTTGGCTAACGGACAATAGAATGTCAGCATCACCAAACAAATCCTCAATTACACAAATCACAACAGACCGTCAACTTGGTACTATACTACCAACCCCCAAATTTACCCAAATAACATCACTATCCCACTAAACAAAACACCCAAAATTCTAGGGGTATCACTGGACACACACTTAGTTTCTCAAAACATATAGAAAACATAACAACATCAGCAAACAGGGAATTAAACATCATAAGAACCATAGCCGGCTGTGACATCAAAAATAACAAATAGATATCCATCACCACATAAAAACAATTCATCCGCCCACCTCTGGACTAAATTTCACCAATATGGCATCAGTTATTAACCATGGGAAACATGAAAAACTTCAAACAACCCAAAACAAGGCACTCAGACTTATAACAGAATGTACACTTACAGCACCCCAACAACACGTACACTATGAAGCAAAGACACTACCTTAGACAAACACCTAGAAATGATAGGCACCCAATTTTTCCCTAAATCACAGTCACCACAACACCCCTGCCACACTACACTCCCTAACCTTACTAATAACAGACTAAAACAACCTCCTTCTTTCCCAGCCATATTATACAAACAAATCCTAAATAATATCCAACCCCCACAAAACAACACCTCATAGTCCAAGCAAATGCACACTCACCTAACAGAACAATTTTTAAGAAACAGACAACCAAATAATATACTAAATGATCACCCACCAAAAATAGCATCTGAATTTAACTTCCTTCCTATAACCATCCAGTCATTTTTAGCCAAATTGAGATGCGGCCACCACCGAAACTTGCAACACTACAAAAATATTCAATATCAACCAAACTACATCAAATACTTGCAAAAGGGCAACCAGGCCTCGGAAACTGTGTATCATTTCTTCTTAGATTGTCCTCCTACCATCATCCCAGAACAACCTGGGAAGTTACAACCCTATGCGATCTGTGGAGGACGCCGGTAGCGGAGACGAGGTATCTTAGTGAGGTGTGGCCACTCTGAAGAGGGTGGTCAGGGGGCGAGAAGGTATATATATATATATATATATATATATATATATATATATATATATATATATATATATATATATATATATATATATATATGTATGCATTTGTGTACATGTGTGCAACTGATATTGTAATTTTACGTATACATGTATATCTATGTGTGTAATTTTGTATATATATATA
>JABUQX010042322.1:85000-92500 GCA_015478945.1 Trachelipus rathkii | reverse complement strand
ATCATCACACTTGAGCAGAATCCGATTTTTTTTAAGTAACCTTAAAAATGAAAGAAACGTCGGAATTTAAATCATTGTTAAAGAAAGTAGTCTCAAAATCGCCTACGAAGAAATATTTATTATTAATAATTAGTTAGTTGGTCTGTTTACGATATTTTTATAGGTCATTTAATATCTCGAGCATAGGAATAGTATTTGAAGATATATATATATATATATATATATATATATATATATATATATATATATATATATATATATATATATATATATATATATATATATATAGATAAAATAACTCCTTGAGTGAATCTTCACTTACCAGGATTAGATCCTGGTAAGTGAAGATTCACTCAAGGAGTTATTTTATCTATACAAATTGAACTGCGGTTTAATTGCAGTATTTACATCTATATATATATATATATATATATATATTATATATATATATATATATATATATATATATATATATATATATATATATATATATATATATATATATATATATATATATATATATATATATATATATATATATATATATATAAAGATTGATTGGATTAAGCTGGCACAAATTTTGCCATACTAAAAAATAAATTTTTTAAAATTAATAAGATGATAAATAAACAAAATATTAAAGTAATAATAAAAATAATTTTATTTTTCAAAATTCTTTTTTATTGATAACTATTTTCTTATTTTTCTATAAAAATTTATTTAACTTTTATTTTGTAATAACCATAAAAAATTTTTTGTTTTGGAAAATCCGAAATTTAGAAAAACAAATTATTTCAATATGTAAATGGTATAATAATAATAATAATAATAATAATAATAATAATAATAATAATAATAATAATAATAATAATAATAATAATAATAATAATAATAATAATAATATATTATAATAATAATAATAATAATAATATATTATTATAATAATAATAATAATAATAATAATAATAATAATAATAATAATAATAATAATAATAATAATAATAATAATAATAATAATAATAATAATAATAATAATAATAATAATAATAATAATAATAATAATAATAATAAATTAAAATAAGGCAAATTTTTATAGTTATAAAATTTAATTATTTACATTTTCGAAAAAGCCGCCTTCAATAAAACCTACTGAATCATTTTCAAAGTTCAAAACTTGAATTTTGTGGAATCGTATGATGAGATCGGTCATCCCCCTCCCCTTGCTGGGCATCCCCCACCCCCTCCTCTCCCAAACTCCCTCCTCTCACTCCCCTGTCTTAAACCGTACCCCAATTACTATGTCAAGGAAAGTAAAAGTCAATTTAAGCATTTTTAGAGATTATATATATATATATATATATATATATATATATATATATATATATATATATATATATATATATATATATATATATATATATATATATATATATATATATATATATATATATATATATATATATATATATATATATATATATATATATATATATATTGGATGCGTAGTATGAATGATTATTTTATAGAAATTTAATTAAATGATATTTTAATTTTAATTTGGGTATATTGGACGTTGAGTTAGGATAAATATTCTTTTGTCCTTCTGTACAAAAAGATTCGCCCCTCTTGGGAACCATTGCATTGACACAGGAGGTTTCTACAATGTGGTTTTAGCTTATCAAATGCAATACTTACAGGTATCTAAAATATGCAATTTGTTCTTCTTCATTTACATTTGAAAAACACAACCGCAAACTCTTTCTGTTAACTATTTAAAGATGGCAACAAGTCATGAAACCTCTGATGTTACCGTAGGGAAAATGTTTCTCCTTCATCCACTCCAGTCCTCTTTATAGTTTGAGAGTTAGTGACCTCTGTCTGAACACCACCTCTCTTCTTCAAGACCTCTTTATCTTAACTGAAACTTAGATGTTTAAGTGATCAGATCACAAAGAAAACACTTTTCCTACTACTGTCCACCAAATGTCGGATGTTGTTCGGATATTTGCACCGACTTTGTATTTATTTTCATGTTTTTTTTATTTGGAATTTTTTGAAGTTTCTGCCATTTAGCGTTGGTTCTCATGCATTTTATTTACATCCTAACACTATCGACTGTTACAAATATTTAGACTATTTAAACTTCAAATATAACACATTCTACTATTATTAACCTTGCCCCAAAATTGCAAAATTACATTCTGGGTAATTTCAATGTTTACCACAACCAATAGCATTCTATAGTTTTCAGACAGTGAACTTTACTATTAATCTCTAGCGTTATTGAAGTTGAATAGCTAGTGTAACCCTCTGCCCTTACCTTCCCTTATTTTCGCTGAAATGATAAATGCTTCTGAGTCCTAAGGTAAAGATCTCTTGGAAGACACAAAGCTCAAAATCAAGGAGATTCTCTGTGGCATGGAGTTGTACACCTCATTTTCTATTCCTTTGACTAAAATAATTAAACCATGATTTAACTCATTTTCATACCTATATATATATATATATATATATATATATATATATATATATATATATTAGTATATATATATATATAATATATATATATATATATATATATATATATTATATATAATATTATATATATATATATATATATATACTACAACGAAGTTGAACAATCAATTATAATTAAAGAAAATGAAGTTATTCTCATTAAAATGAAAACCAGAAGGGCAGTTGGTGAGAAAAGATTACAATAAATGTAGAGAAAACTTGTTAGCAAAAAATTTGTTTTGTAGAGTTAACAGATCTATAAAATACAATTTATGAATTTGAGCAGGTAACTGAACAGATTGTGCTTTCGCCAATTATTTATCGCCCTAAGAAATATACAGTAGAGGGTTAGACATTAATGAACTTTGTATAATTAGTATCATGCGCCAAATAGCGAAGAGCTTTTTAATAATAAAATTGTTTGAGTATATATATATATATTATAATAATATATATATATATATAATATATAATATAATAATATATATATATAAAATATATATATTTTATATATTATATATAATAGTATATATAATATATTATATATATATATATATATATATATATCGATGAAATAAGAAGATTAAGATATATGGCGACCAGGCTACCAACACGGCCCTTTATTTATTTGTTTTGCACGCACCGCTCTAGGCCCAGTATTGGAAACTTACGTGCCTATAAAAATTATCTTCTGGAAAACTTTACGAGGAAGAGTTTAGAGTCCAAGCTGTAAAAGGTGCCATTGCCACAAAAAGAGTGAAAACCCTACCTGGGGGTATATATCTCAAGGACTATCGTTGACAACCATATTCTAGAGAACTCTAGGATGAGTTTCGAGGCCAGAAGGAAGAAGATGCTGGTCTTACTGACAGGATAAAGGCCCATCCTAGGAGAGGATGTAGATGTAGATGTAGATGTAAGTGTAGAATAATTAGGTAATATAGGTTGTGATAAACTTACTTCCACTATATTATAAGATCTTTCATACCCCTAAGCCCATATTTTATGTTAATAAAATGTTTGCACCTCAAGGGTATTGCGCTATTTTAAGAGGGGAGCTACTGTAGGTAATTGTTACCTAGGGATCGAACTCTGGTCCTTTGCTTCGTGACTCAGTCGGTTTTTACTGGTGTACCACGGTAACAGCAACATCTATTACTTATATATATATATATATTTTGATATTTATATATATACTATATATATTATATATAAAATATATATATAAGATATATATATAGATAGTATATTATAATATATATAATATATGTGAATATATAGAATATATAAATATATATATATTATATAAATATTTTAAATATATTTATTAAATATATATATAATATATATATATATATATATTATATATATATAAATATATATATTATATATATACATAGTATATAGTATTTACATCTTTATTGTTATTATTATTTAGAAATTATTATTATTAATTATTAAAATTATTATTATTATTTATTATTATTATATATTATTATTATATTATTATTATTATTATTATTATTATTATTATTATTATTATTATTATTAAATCGTAGGAGCACTGGTATTAGCGTCACTTAGCAAAGGAGGATTATGAATAAAACTCTGACTGCATTTAGAGAAGTTATTTCGTGATTAAATTTTTGTACTTTTTTAAGAAAATATAAATAAATAATATTAAATAAAAAAAAATTGTAATTCCTTTATTATTATTTTTTCAAAGTCATCACAGAAGAGATTTAAAAAAAAAAATAAAAAAAATAAACTGGGAGAGATTCAAAAAAATGATAAATAAATGAACTTTTAAGGTCATACTTAAGTTCAACTTTTACCGAATTGTGTTTCCCTTCTTATGAATATTTGAAATTTTTAAATAGATTTTTATTTTTTTTAAATATGTTAAGAACTAAATCGACGTTCAATTATAAAGTTATTTACAGGTAATATAGAATTATTTATGGCTTTTATTATTATTATTATATATTATGATTATTATTTTATTATTATTATTTATTATTATTAGATTATTATTATTATTATTATTATTATTATTATTATTATTATTAATCTTTGGACATTTTAATCATTCTTACTCAGCTGTCGAAAGCTGTTTGACTTTCAATATTTATAAAAATAAAATTATTTCTGATTAAATTTTATTTTGCTTTATAAAAATTTTATTCATAAAATTTTTATTTTTCTTTCTGTAGGATAAATTTTTGGCAAGTAACTTTGTGTTCAATGTTTTGGGGCAGGGGGCAGGGGGCAGGAGCAAAGAGACAGGGGGCAGGGAACAGGGGGCAGGGGTTAGAGGCAGGGGGTAGGGGAGGGAGAACAGGGAGGTAGATCAACAATATTTCAAATTTAAATAAACAATATAATTAGTTTATATTATTACTGGCCGTGCACGATATTTATCTGCACCGCACCGAACCGCACTGCACCGTATATCACATCACCTGGAGGTCGTGACCGCACCGCACCGAACCGCACAACACAGCACCGGTGTGTAGGAAAACTTTAGCTTGTATGATAATATAGAGTGTGTAACACTATAAAATATAATACTATAGTCTATAATAATACTATAAAATGCTATACTATATTATCCGATGTATAAAACTGTTATTTGTATTTGAAATATACTTTTGGAAACTATTTTAAAGGCATCAAAATATCAGCAACCCTTCCCATCCCTCTCAAATTAATTTGTTCACCCTACGCCCAAGGATATTCCACAACTTTATTCCATATGGTGTGTGTTGCTCAATTGAACGAAGACTTTTTGCGGTTAATGTAAAAAAAATTCACTTATATAACTGTACACACACACACACACACACAACACACACACCACACACACAACACACACACACACCACCACCACACACACACACGACACACACACACACAAACACACACAACACACAATATATATATATATATATATATTATATATTATATATATATATATAATATATATATATATAATATATATAATGATATATATATAATATATATATATATATATATATATAATATAATATAGTATATATTACTTGCAGGGCCAAAATCACTCATCCTTTATACTTTGCGTTTAATCTTTTGATCAATCTCTATTTTATTATATGCTTTGATATTATCCACTTAAAAAATTTAATTGGCATTATATATATATATATATATATTATATATATATATATATATATTATATATATATATATACTATATATATATATAATAATAATATATAAATATATATATATATATATATATATATATATATATATATATATATATTATATATATTTATATATATATATATATATATATATATATATATATATATTATATATATATATCATATGTTATATATATATTATATATATATATATGTTATATATATATATGATATTTATATATATTAATATATATATATATAGAATTATTATATTTATATATAGTATATATAAATTATATATATATAGATATAATATATATATAGTTTGCAGTGTCAAAGCTGTTGTGTGCAGTTTTTGTTTCGTGTAAGAACTCATGAACACCTCAGATTCAATAAAACTGTGTCGGTCTGTAATATCATATTGTGATTGTATATGGAAGAGGCAAGTAGTTCAATGGCCAGAAGGCAGATAGCAAACATTGTTCGTGCAAATAGTCGAGTAGGCAAGCTTGCCTGGCAGAAAAATAACTTTCTCACGAGCTTATGCTGATAGTCATAAAATTTCCATGACGATAGTTAATAGTGAAATGATCTCATTTTAATTCCAAATTAAATTCTATTAAATTAATTCTATTAGAGGCAGTGGATATAAATTAGCAATTAAGCAGTTAAGAATGGGATGAATATGAAAAGCAAGCAAAAAAAAGTCATCTGATGATATTTAATTTATTAAAATCTGCTTAAGGAATGCTTAGAGAGGGGTGAATTCTAGTAGTGTTAAATAATATACCTAATTATTTTTATTTTCCAAACACAAATTAAATATATGTGAAAGTTAGCCTTGATGTTCCGATAGCATTATTATTTTTTCCCATATTGCATATATCTATTTAGACACCATGGAGTGTAAAGTAAGAAAATCACTGCCGGTTGATATACAGGATTGTTCAAGCGATATTTGTGGTGAATCTAATATGAAATAACTAAACAGAATACTCAGGATTGTAGATAACGACTTGCTATCTAAAGTTTAATCCTACCTTCCGAAGTATAAAAAAAAAAAAAAATCATCTCACTAAAGGATGAAACTCGAAACTTAAAATGTCAAGATTCATCAAATTTTTTGAGTCGATAAAAGGCAAGTCAACTGCTCTTATAGTTATACAGTTGATTGAAAGAAGTCAATGTGTTTCTTTATAGTGATCAGTGTTTAATTCTAAAAAAGCGCATTACAAATATTAAATCTTTTTTCAATTCCATTTATCAGTTGTTATTTTTTCCATATTTCATGTTAACCTTGTTAATTTTCGCTTATTATTCATTAGTGTTTTATAAATTTAGTAATTCCGTCACAGGAAGCCCATATTTTATTCAAAATCAAGCAAGCAAGAATGGGACAATATGTTCTTCAATGTCAACAAAAGACTAAAATATTTCATACCGTATTCCATATTAAATTTCAAAATTGTCATCAACAAAATTCTAGACCTTTTACAGTATATATAGTAAGTAAAATTATATTATATTATTATTATTATTATTATTATTATTATTATTATTATTATTATTATTATTATTATTATTATTATTATTATTATTATTATTATTATTATTATTATTATTATTTTTATTTATTATTATTATTGTGATTAATATTATAATAGTTTATTATTAATATTATATTAAATTTATTATTATTATTTATATTTTATTTTATTATATTATTATTTTTATTTTTATTTTTTATTTTATTATATATTTATTATATTATTATATATTATATTATTATTATTATTATT
>JABUQX010042322.1:77500-80000 GCA_015478945.1 Trachelipus rathkii | reverse complement strand
ATAGCTATATTTTCGGAAGTAGCCATTGGATGAAATGGACATTGAAATCACTCAGTATGATGCTTTTAAGATGATGGAACAATAAAAATGTATCACTTTGGAATTTAGATAGAGGAAGAATTTAGGATAGTCTGTAGAGTTAAAAGAAAAAGAATAATATCCAAGGTTGGCAACACAAAAGAGTTAAGGTTAAAAGATGAAAAGCCGAAGTTTCTAAATCAGAAAGAGGAAGAGAGTGAATGAACAATGACGTTGCCCTCATGAGCACAACAAAATCTGCCTTTATTTTAAAACTGATTATTGAGACAGAAAGAGAGAGTTGAGTAGCATTGCTATTTTGTTGTCGGTTGTTGGCGTCCTCATATGTATTTGAATTTCTGAAGAACAAAAGGGAAAGAAAAATAGCTCAATAAAATTGAAATTACTTAAAGAAAAATCCTGCAAAGGTGCAGAACTAATAAGATAAAGACTCTACATCATTGCTGCACCAACTCCGTCACTCGAAACACTAAACTAACAAAGCTTTGATGATGGAAAGAAGGCATGTGTGAGGGAGATGTTTAAAATGTCTTAAGTCACAAAAAGAAAAAAAAAGAATTTTGGTGTTGGGCTGTGAAAGAGGTATCATCATTTGTGGGATGTAAATGATGTATAAGCCATGTGTAAGATCGAAAGTACAGTAGAGATTTCTTCTATATCAGTAAGACTGAAAATTAAAGAATCATGAGCACGAGAGAGTAAAGAGGAAATATTCCACACCACAACCTCACACCCTACATACAGAATGTAATATTTTCATGCTTCCTATGACAAATTCTTTCCTACTATATATATATATATATATATATAGTATGATATAAGTATAATAATATATATATATATATAATATATGATAATTATATATATAATATCATATAAATATTATATATATATATATATTATAATATATATATATATATGAGGGTCATGCAAATTTTCTACGAACACAGTTTATGAAGGAAATTTTGACGATGGTGAGGGAAAACGCAATGACCTTGATGATTTTGCTTAACCTACGCTAAGTTTCTTCTTTCATGATTTTACAAAAAAAGAAGAGATTGATTTTAATTTATCAGCTTTACGTAGATTGACAAATTTAAAATGAACATAAATCTGCCTAAGCTTACTTATTTTTAAAAGCTAGGGTGAGAGCCAAAAAAATAAAATAGGAATTTTTTTACCTTTTTTGTTAATATTAATTAAATTATACATTGAAAATTCGCCATTTACAAAGAAAGTTTGTTTTTCTTTTTTTTTTTAAAAAATTTTTCCTTTTCAATTTTCTTAACATACTTGAAAAAACCTTCGCAGATTAATTTTGTTTCGTAGAAAAGTTTGCATGATCCTATATATTAATATATATTATATATATATAGATATATATATATATACTATAATATATATATATATATATTAGATATATATATATATATATATTATATATATATAATATATTGTGGTATGTGTGTGTGTGTCTTCGCGTGCATGAATATATGTCTGAATGATAAGGTCAACAAGTGTTGATCAACGCTTGTTGCTAAATTAGTGCGATGTTTTATTTGCGTTTTTCGTGCTTTATAATTTCAAAACAATAACGAAATGATCAACGATAAATCAATTCATTCGAGTCGAGAACGCTTAGTAAGAAGTATTATCTTATAATGTGATAAGTTATCGCTCTACACACACCACACACACACACACACACACAACAACACACACACACACAACACACACACACAACACAACACACACACACACACACACACACACACACCACAACACACACACACACCTACACACACAAACACACATATATATATAATAGCATGTAATATATATAATATATATATATATATATATTATATATATATTATAATATATATATATATATATATATATATATATATATATATATATATATATATATATATAGATTCTGCGGTCATATCTACACTCATCCTCCAAACAACATCTTACAAACACCACCTTTTATCCACATATCATATACACATACTTTTATCCACACCCCTCTTCATAGACAAACATCTTACAGACATCCCTATCCGTTATATCCCTATGTGTGGGGGAGAAAAAATTTCCCACATCGTATGTCCTTCGTGTCGTAGAAGCGACTAAAGGGACGTGGTAGTTGGGTTGGCTGCCCACTGCCTCTCTATTCATTTAGCCAGAATGTAATTTGCATGCCTCGGAGAAGGTCGTGATCGCCGTAACCAGCCTTCTATCTTTCGGCGAAAATGTATGAATCCAATGGGCACATAGAATGTCAGAGGAATAAATGTTGAGGGGAAGAGGAGAGAAGGTGATGATGTATTTTTTGAACGGGCAAAATGATTTTGCTCGCTGTGACTGAAGCAAAGAGATGAAAGAAACGGTGAAAGATGAGTGTTAGTGTGAAATGTGTATGTATGGTGTGGAAAGGAATGAGAGGGGAGAGAAT
>JABUQX010042322.1:45000-52500 GCA_015478945.1 Trachelipus rathkii | reverse complement strand
TCCATTTTTTATACTGCATTATTTTTTACTGATTTTACGTACCTCTCTTTATACCCGTTCCATTACTATGGACACTGCTCTCTCTCTCTCTCTCTCTCTCTCTCTCTCTCTCTCTCTCTCTCTCTCTCTCTCTCTCTCTCTCTCTCAGTTGACACTGCTCTTCTGAGCTTCCCAGTCTATACCTCCTCCACTGAGAACAGCTCGTGTGACAAGCATTTCTATACCATCTCATCCTTTCTCCGTCTAACTCTCTGACCCCAGACTCAACCGCTGTGCTCAATCTTGCCTGCACTTCACTGGTTAGTTTGAAAGACATTTACTTCGTTATCTATTTTCCCAACGTTCTTTGATTGACTTACACTTTTTCAAACGTCGCATATCGGGGAAAAGTCGTCCTTTGATTTGATCCTGGTTTTGAAATTTTACCCAACTCTTTTTGTAGTATTTGGAAAACCTTCTTCAGTCTTTCCCCAAAAGAGGAGACAAAAAAAAACGTTTAATTAATCCTTTCTTAAATTCCATTTAGATGATCTAAAATTCTATGGTTAGCGTCTAAAATAATTAAGAGTTTCATTAGTTTATCGATACTCAAAAATTAGGAAAAATATAATGCATCATGTGAAAATGATATTTTATTTTATTTTGTTTTTTTTTAATTATTACTAGATAATTGGATTAATTGGGCCACATCACTCCTATTTAAATAGATAGATAGATAGATAGATAGATAGATAGATAGATAGATAGATAGATAGATAGATAGATAGATAGATAGATAGATAGATAGATAGATAGATAGATAGAGAAAGTCTAAATAAAAAATGTTTACCATAGATCTCGATTTGAGAAAAAATTAAAGTTCAATAATAATAATAAAAAATACATTATAGAGGTCAATGATTTTTATTTATAGCATTTATTATCAGTTTTTATTTTTTTACTAAAATTTTCACTTAATTCTAGAATTTAATATAGTTTAATCATTGATGTTATGACAAGGAGAATCAGATCTAAAAAAAAATTTAAGTTGCAAATCAGTGGGTAAGGTCATAAAAGTACGATTTAAAAGCACTATTTAAAAAATATGTGTATTTATTAACTTAGAATAGATTCTTATGCTAATGCTTTGAGATATGGAGTATGATTGAATGATAAAGAATCAGATTCAAATTATAGTTTGTCTATTATTCTGGGACGGAAAAGTTTCTATAATTATTAATACCGAAAAGAAGTAGTAGCGTCTGAAAGGATACCATTTTAAGCAATTGAAATCGTTATCACAATGTGGAAAGGGGCTCAGCTAATCATGCATCCCACTACCCCCAGGATTCACCCTTCAAGAATGAACTGCTTGTTTGGTATTTTATTTTTTTAAAGGCAAGTTATAGTTTTTTTTTTAATTTAATGGCAGACTTTGTGTATACCAAGTAAGTTATTGACAAGCCCTAGGATGTTTTGTGAATTTACATGAGTATGTTTGGTGAATGGTTCTATTTGGTTGAGTTGGACAGTCTAGATATGCCCATGTGGATTCTTACTATCGCTACATTTTTAATGTTTCTAGAGAAAGAAAATTTGGTTTCAAGATGACCCATTATAAAAAGTATAGAGACCGCTACGTTCGCACTTATTTAGAGCGGATACGGATGTGAATGCATATATATATATATATATATATATATATATATATATAATTATAATATATATATATATATATATATATATATATATATATATATAGTATATATAATATATATATATTATATATCATATATATATATTATATATATATATATATATATATTATATAAATTAGTACATATTGATCAATCGCGGATAGATAAAGAAGATTTGCCCCCTCTGGGTTTGAACCACTTATTTTGCAACTGAGAATTATCGTACTCTTGATTCTCAAATTGCAACATACAGTGGTTTGAACCCAGAGAGTCCAGGTCTTCTTTATCTTCCCTTAATTGATACATATTTACTAACCTATTTATTGCGGTTACTGCAATCTTAAAATAATATATATATATATTATATATATATATATACATTATATATTTATATATAATATTATATATATATATATATATATATATATATATTATTATATATTATTATAATTTATTATATATACTGTATATTATATATATATATCATATATAAAAAAATATATATATATTATATATATATATATATATATAGTATAAATATATATATATATCTATATATATATATATATATAGGTATATGCTATATATAATATATATATATATATATATATATATTATATATTTAACCTTGTCTCTTGCAAGCACAATAAAGTTAATAATTAAATGGTATTTTTACCACGATTACGAGAACCATAATGAGTCTAAATAATACTGACCTTTACCATACAAAACAAAAGAATAAGAAACGCCAAATTTCAACATAAAATGAAATTTTCCTCATTATTTTTAATTAATTAAAAGTGTTCTGACTGAATAAATTCTGCGTCAGAAAATCGTTCACAAAATCAAGGACCGGAATTGGAAGAAAAAATAAGAATAAGAAAAATTGATAAAGAAAAAATTATGGAAAAATAAAATATGAGAAAGGTTAAATATCATATATATATATATATATATATATATATATATATATATATATATATATATATATATATATATATATATATAATATATATGATATATATTATCATATTTTAACTTTTCCATAAATTTTTCTTTTACTAATTTTATATATATATTATATTATATATAAATATATATTATATAATATATATTATATATATATATATATAATATATAAATATATAATATAATATTATATTATATATATATATATTATGTTATATATAAATATATTATAATATATAATATATATAAATACTATATTATATATATATATATATATATATATATATATATATAATTCAAGTAATTGGGTTCGGCTTTGTTTCCTTATAATATTATATATATATATTAATATATATATATATATATATATAGTATTATAATATATATATATATATATTATATATATATATATATATATTATATTTTATATATAATATATATTATATATATATATATATATATATATATATTATATATATATATATATATATATATATATATATATATATATATATATATATATATATATATATATATATATATATATATATATATATATACGAGTTCTCGGTATCTCTCTTTGCAAAGCGAGTTTTTCTCTCGCTTAAGTCTCTTATTTTGCCCCTCGCTCTTGCAAGGGTTTGAACCTCAGATCCGGTTACCTGAACGGGCATAAAAATTGACATTAGTAGAGCTTTTCTATAATAATTAATTACAGATTACCGCATATTCAATCTCGAAACCCACACATCACTAAACCACGGCCAACATATGCAACAGAACACTCTGTTAAAGCATGCCAAAATCACTTTCCCTATCACCGAAGACCGCCCTGTTGTCAGATGTTAAAAAACATGCCCATCGGTTGCTAGAACATCTTATCAGGTTGAGCCGAGGCAAAGATTATTTTCAATCTTAATAGTCTTTTAATAGTCTTAATATTTTCTCTTGGTCAGGAAAACACAAAGATTCACTTTCCCACAACCATCGTACTTTCTGCTGATAGTGAAAGAACCTCAATTAAAGTTATATGGCGGTTCAGTTGTATCTAATACAATATATATATATATATATATATATATATATATATATATATATATATATATATATATATATATATATATATATATATATATATATATATATATATATATAAGAAAAGAGAACTAAGAAAAAGAGTAATTTAATATTTATTTATTCATTACTTTTTGGTTGGTGACCAAACTGTTCTTTCTTCAGGCGTATGAGTCTTTAAATTGCCTCGTTCTTCGTGCTAGGCAAATATTACTTAAATTAACTAGAATTTTCGTATATCTACACCAAGAGATATTAAATGAAGGAATTGAAGCCTAAGGGTGTAAGAAAAAGTTACAAAAATGGATAAGTGCTGAGAGGGTACTCCAAACATTAACATTTGTAGGCAATATTAATATTTGCTGATCGGGGTTAATTTAAATTTATGATTTTTTTATATTTTTCTACACAACACAAAATTTCAAAATCTTTATTCTTCAAAATATTTTTTTTTTTTTTTTATTTATTTATTTATTTTTTTTTTTTTTCACGCGCATCCTTTTGCTTCTGACCCTTCAAACATACGAGATAGATAAGGAACAATGCTTATATATGTATAACATACAACCGCAGCAGCAGTCAACTGGTTTAATTTTTAAGTATCAAAACTAAAAAAAAAACGTGGTTGAGGATCAAACGGAAACAATAAATGTTAAAAAAAATTTTTTATCAGCTGCAAAGCAACCAAAGTTCAAACTCTCACAAATCAAGCTCCTAAAATGTTTGATATTATGAGGAGCTTTCAGAACTTTCTCATAGCACTCCTTTTGTTTTCTCTGTGTATGGATTTTGCTTGTCCTGTTATGGAGTATGCATCACATATCACATATTCCATTCATACAGCCTTTCTTGAAAGGGTGGAGTCTAGATCTTTTTGACTTATAAACTCTTTTGTTCTCAATGAAAATCTCTAATCTCTAAAATCCAATCTCTAATCTCTAATCTCTAATCTCTAATCTTCTAACTCTTGCTTCTGAACTCTCCAATCGTAGAACTCTTACTTTGAGCAGAGCTCGCAATACTCTTCTTTTATCACAGTCTAGCCCTCTGACCCCAGACATGAGGGCTATGCTCATTTTTGCATGTTTTATTCTGGTAAAGTCTTGATCACTCTTCCTTCTTCTACTCCCTCTACACTTCTTTTCATTTGTACATTTTCAAACGTGTCACCATTTTGTTCTTTAATGTAAATATTTGATTTGCTTCTTCTAGCTCTGGTGGAGTTTATGTGGGCCTTTGGCCTTTTTACAACAAGAGGTGATATAAAATAAATAACATATAAGGAGAGGAGAGGAGAGGAGAGGAGAGGAGAGGAGAGGAGAGGAGAGGAGAGGAGAGGAGAGGAGAGGAGAGGAGAGGAGATAAGCTTCAAATTTAATTAATATTTTTAATCATAATCTTAAGGATTTAAAGGTAATATTTGTTAATTTATTTTATTAAATATTTCATATTTTATTATTTTAAACTAATTTTTTTATTAAAATTATTTTTATATATATTTATAAATTATTTATAAAATTTATAATATATTTATATATATTTTTATTTATTTTATTAAATATTTCCTATTTTTTAATTTTAAAGTAATTTTTTTTATTAAAATTATTTTTATATAAAGAAATTATTAATTATTATTTAATATAAATTTATCATTTCTTCCTATTTCAAAATTTGGAAATTTGAGGTAAAAAAAATTAATGATATTTTATTATTTTTGTTTATTTTTGATATATTGAAGGAATTATTTTATTATTTTTTTTAAATTATTTAATTAAAATTGATGGTAATTATAATTTACGTCCAACTTGATTTATTAAATCAGCGTAATTATTTCGTAATGACTGAGCTTTATTGACCCAATTTTAATGTTTAAGTGTAAAGATAACGGTTGAGCGATTAACATCTTATCAGAGGAAGTTGGAATTGTTTTAATAAATGTTTAGACTTTGAAAAAGACGTTGTTTGGAAAGCGAGGTCGACAACAATTCGGAAGAAAAATTTCATAATTCATCAAATTCAGATAAAAATCCCTTTTTATGAAAAGTTCTTCTTCTTCTTCTTCTTCTTCTTCTTCTTCTTCTTCTACTTCTTTCAAAAAAGGTGGAAAAGAAATCTTCTTTTAATTCAGTTGTAAGTATATATGGGAACAATTTAAAGCTCTTTAAGAAATAAAGGAATGGTTATAATGTACCTAATTTTTGTGTTGATTAGGTATGGGATAATGAAGATGAATCCAATTGTGTGTAAAGGTTTTTATAAGGGTTGGGCTAATTGGTTTTTCTGTAAATGAGAATTCTTTGTAGAGGTATTTGTTTACAGTCCTAAATCATTAATACTAATAACGTAATGCTGTTAATGAATAAGAAGAGTATGTAGTGGATTTTTTTCAAAATAGTTTTCTTGCATTTTTGTTAGTTTTATTTTTCTGCGTTGAAGTTGGTAAATAATGTGTTAAGATTATCTAAAGATTGATGTTAAGTTTGGGTAACTTGTCGGTCAATCAACGCCTTTTATGATATTTCCTAGTCATCAGATTCAATTAACATACCCTAACTCATCTTATAATTGTAGTTTCTGCAATTTTTCTCCTCTCTTTTTCTTCCTCCCATTTTTAGATTATTTTTGTGACTTAACACATCTTTGATACTCCTATTACTCTTACTACTCTTACTCTCCTCTTACTCTTACTACTCTATTGGTTCTCATCCCATTCCTTCAACACTAAAATTTAGGTACTTTTCTCTCTAAGACGCTTTTTCAGAATTTTGTTTATCCCTATATATTGTACTTACTAAAATTGTATAAATTTGATTTCATCTTTTTCCCAACCTTTTTGAAAATTTATCAATCTCATCTCACATTTATCGCTGAGCTCAAAATCCACCTATTTACAAAACATCAAAATCACAAAAACAGAACTCCCTCTACTATCATTTTCTCACTTTTCACCTTGCTCCACATATATCATTCTATACCATTTTTATTAAACAATTCCTTCCTAACTTCATGCAAATTTTTCTTCCAACATTCTGCCTTTCATAATAAATCTATCAATCCTAGCTACCGTCAATAATGTTCACTAAATTTCCTTATTGTGTCTTATGGAGATATATTTCCATATCTAAACTGTAACAACACATACATTGGAGAAACCACATGACATCACACGCCAAAAATAAACATAAATATGACCTACAACTTGACAATCCTAACTCTGCTCTCACCATTCATAGATCCACACACAATTAGCACTATTAGATATAAACCAGATGACCCTTATGAGAGATGCTGGTACCAATATAAACAAAATTTCTGAATCTTTTTTGTATTAACAACACTGGATAATTTCAATTTACAAATCTAATCCACTACACAGAAACAATGTATACTTCCTTTTCCTGTATGCTATTGGCAGTTTGAGATATGGATTGTGGCTGCTTCTAGAGGTTTAAATTAATATATAATATCATAATATATATATATAATATATATTATATATAGTATATATTATATATATTATATATATATATATATATTAATATATATATAATATATTATATATATATATTATATATATGCCAGCGATTTGGATTGTCCGTCATATGTATCTTAAAAACTAATAATGCTACAGTAAAAAGGAATATATTGCTGGAATGCTGGTCCAAATTTTGTCTGAAAAGTAAAAAAAATAAAAAAAATTTTAAAAAAATATCTCAAAAACTACAATAGCTACGCAGCGAAAAAGGAATACATTTTTGGAATTCCGGGTAAAATTTCCACA
>JABUQX010042322.1:35000-37500 GCA_015478945.1 Trachelipus rathkii | reverse complement strand
ACTATTTTTATTGTAAAGTAATTGTGAATAATTATTTTTTAAAATGGGGCGAATGGATGTACTTAATATATCGAGATACTCAAATAAAGCACTAGGTTTGCTATTTGATTTAAAATAAAAAGACAATGTTTAGTACTTTTTATATACATATATAGAATATATGTATTTGTCTTCTTTGTTTGGCTATTTGTTAACATGTATTAAAACTACGAATATTTTGTCTCAAAAATATGCAAATCGAAAGACGGAAATTTTCCTCGCAAAAGGAGTAGGCAAATTGCGTCTATTTCTCTCGAACGCCACACAAACAATGAATTGCAAAACAAAAAACAAAAAAATAAATTTATTTTACAATGAAGATGACGCACAAAGACGAGTCTTTGTTCCACGCTTCACTCAAACAATAACATCTTTTTTTTCCAAAAAAAGAACAAAAAAAAAAAAAACAAAATGAATTAAAATTTGATTGAATAAAATTCCATAAAATATTTTGCAACAATCGTGATAAATTGCCAACAAACGATACATAGGGGTCCTGCTCTGGCACAACTCTCGCCCGCCTCCCTGCCGAAAACAATACGAGTAAAGAATCCTTGGTTGCCTGCTCCTTTTATGGTGCCGAGTGCCCAAGTGTCATCAATTGACAGAACGTCATCTTCTACCGTCCACTGCAGTCACGTATTCATTTTAGTTGAAATAATTACCTTTCTGAACCAAGGTCGCCAGAATTTTGCCAGACCAGAATTTTTATTTTATTCGTATGAAAAAAGATCATATTACAGACAAGATTCTCCCCATTATAATAATAATAATAATAATAATAATAATAATAATAATAATAATAATAATAATAATAATAATAATAATAATAATAATAATAATTATCTATTATTATTGTTGTTGTTGTGTTGTTGTTTTCATTCAATTTTGTATTTATTTTTTTTTAAAAAAAAAAAAAAACAAATTACAATATAATATAGATATTATTATGATATTATATTATTATTACTTATTATATTATTATTAATTATTATTTCATTGATTATTATTATTATTATTATTATTATTACTTAAGAAGACGTTTCTAAAAAAAAAATTTCAGCGGCTGAGAAAGAAAGGAAAGGGTCTTTCACCTTTTCAAAATAAAATACGCAAGGAAATACATTAAAATAAATAAATAAATTAATATATGTATATATAATATATATATATATATTATAAATATATATATATATATATAATATATATATATATATTATAAATATAAGAATATATATAATAATGTAATGTATATATATAATATATATATATATATACAGCGAAACGAAGCTTAAACCCTAAAAGTATTATCTTATCTAAACTCTAACCACGAGCAAAATCCAAGTTCTTCCTGAAAAACTTTTTTCGTGCTTCGAGTTCAAAAAATATGTTTAAAAAATTTTATCCAGAGAGAGAGACGTGCTCGAACACCTCAAATTTGAGCAATTTAGTTCCTGGAAAGTCACAACAATTATCTTTTTCGAATTGAAACCAGGAAAATGAGATGAAAATTATTCATGTGAATACTAAGTAATTTACAAAGATAAATATTGGCAACGAAAGAGAGAGGAGAGGAGAGAGAGAGAGGAGCAGAGAGAGGGAGAAGGAGAGAGAGAGAGAGAGAGAGAGAGAGAGAGAGAGAGAGTATTGGAAATATTTTATTTCTGCATTAAACTTTTTTATTTTGTTACAAACTATTTTCGATTGAACTATGGGATTTTAAAATGTTTTTAATAAAAAAAATAAATTTTTTTTGGCGAGTAATTAAAAAAAAAAAAAAAAAAAAAAAAAAAAAAAAAAAAAAAAAAAAAAAAAAAAAAAAAAAAAAAAAAAAAAACTGTTCACGTGTCACAAATTCTCATCAATCTCGAATTACAAGTGCTTCTGGAATATTGTAAACTTTACGTCGAGTTTCTCGAATACCTCTGACTAATTGAAACTGCCATTTCTAAGGATGAATAAGTGCGTTAAGCATATTTTTGTATATATATAAATTGTATATAGGCCTTTTGGTGGTTTTACCCATTCAACTTAGGATTTCTTTTAAAGTTAGAATTCCTAACTCTGCCATAATTTAATTGGTCATGAGCTAAGCAAGTGACGCCTCTCCGATTCTGATCTTTTTCATGGCACAACAAAGCCCGGGTCTGGCTCTCAGCATATGGTTGCTTGAGAAATTAATGGGGCACGAACATCTTAGTAAAAATTACGTGGAATTTAATTTATAATTTGTTGACAATCCCGATATTTGTGAATAAAATCAACTGCATTAAGGGAGCTGATGAAGACCTCCACAGGAAATAAAACCAGAGAAATCATATAAGTAAATATATAGGAAGTCATATAGTTAAATAAAATCCAATATTCGACATTGATGAATGAATCAGCGATCAGCACATCTATATTTTTGACAAAGAAGAATACTATCAGAGAAAAATAAACCGATGACGGAGCTAGGCGA
>JABUQX010042322.1:0-12500 GCA_015478945.1 Trachelipus rathkii | reverse complement strand
ACAATGTATAATAATAATTACTAATAAAATAATAATAATAATAATAATAATAATAATAATAATAATAATAATAATAATAATAATAATAATAATAATAATAATAATAATAATAATAATAATAATAATAATAAGAAGAAGAAGAAGAAGAAGAAGAAGAAGAAGAAGAAGAAGAAGAAGAAGAAGAAGAAGAAGAAGAAGAAAACTTAATTAGTAGAAAACAATGTTATTATAATTACCACGTATTTGTTTTAATTTTATAATAAAAAACATTCACACACGCCACTCACCACCTGAGTGAGTGGGGAAGAGGAATTAATAATAATAATAATAATAATAATAATAATAATAATAATAATAATAATAATAATAATAATAATAATAATAATAATAATAATATATTATTATTATTATTATTATTATTATTATTATTATTATTATTATTATTATTATTATTATTATTATTATTATTATTATTATGAATTATTAATAATAATATAATAATAATAAATAATAATAATAATAATAATAATAATAATAATAATAATCAATAATAATAATAAATTTTTTCTTCATCTTTCCTCTTCTTCTTCTTCTTCTTCTTCTTCTTCTTCTTCTTCTTCTTCTTCTTCTTCTTCTTCTTCTTCTTCTTCTTCTTCTTTTTTTTCTTTCTTTTTCTCCTTTTTTTATAGAATGGAGAAGGCTTTCTTATTCTTCTTATTATTATTATTATTATTATTATTATTATTATTATTATTATTATTATTATTATTATTATTATTATTATTATTATTATTATTAATATTATTATATTATTAATTATTATATTATTATATTATTGTTATTATATTATTATTATTACTATTATTTTTTTTTATTTTTTTTTTACAATACTCGCAATGGTTGGAAGCTATTTAATGGAAAGATCTCAGTTGTTGTTTGAAATGTACTTGAATGTATATTCAAGTACACTTCAAACAATAGAAAGAGTGCCTCCAGGTCCATACTGGGGTTCCAATTTTTAAAATGTTTTTTACGCTGGTACACTAATTACTATTTAAAAACATCATTCTTTTTCATTCTCATTTAATTACCATATTTGCATACTAAACACTAAAAAAACTGAATCACTGTTACAGAAAGCAGTAGATATCTACCTTAACGAGAATAGGGAATTGGATAGACGATAAGAAACTATTACTACATTTACAAAAAACATCGAATATTATTTTCCACAACACAATCGTAGAGAATTTTAATAATAATATTAATGAAATCGAATTACATGGCGGTTTAAATGCTAAAATACTTATTGAAATAATTGATGAAAATTTGACGGTAAAAGAGTATAAGTCAACAACTTAGTTAATACATTGAAAGAACATGTATGTATCATATAATTTTAAAAATCGTTCTTCTATTTATACTTAAGAAGGTATACTATATACGAGTATTCTCTGATATACCCCATCACATATATTTTCTGACGGTATACCATATGATCAGGCAAATCATAAGTACATCTGTTTACAATGTAAAAATCTCTTCATTGCCTATATCATACACAATTCCACCGTTGTTAAAAAAACTAACAAATACGGTAAAAGAATTAAAGCAAAATAAATTTCTAAATATATAAGCTTTTAAAGCAACAGATACGACAAAAAAATGATCAACGAAATCACAAATATATAAATGTCGTCATTCTGTCGATTAAAAAATTTACACAAATTCTAAGTTTACAGAGCTGCAAAAAAAAAAAAAAAAAAAAAAAAAAAAAAAAAAAAAAAAAAAAAAAAAAAAAAAAAAAAAAAATTTTTTTTTTATAATTATAAAAAAATTTATTTATATTTCTCTTATTACAATTATATCTTACATTTCTATATTATTTAATTTTATAATAATAGTATTCATTATTAATTATTATTATTATTATTATATTATTATTATTATTATTATTATATATTATTATAATTATTATTATTATATTAAATCAATAATAATATTAATTAAATATTATTATTAAATTCAATAATAAAAAAATAAATAAAATAATTAATAATAATAAAGATAATATAATACTAAATAAAATTTTAATAATAATAATAATAATAATAATAATAATAATTAATAAAATAATATAATAATAATAATAATAATAATAAAATAATAATAATAATAATAATAATAATAATAATAATAATAATAATAATAATAATTATAATAGTAATAGCCAGAATTGTTGTCATTACTCTCATTATTAATACTATTATTTTTATAATAATCTATTATTATTATTATTATTATTATTATTATTATTGTTTTTACCAAAACCTTCGATAATAATGTTATTAATATTATATTATTAAAGATTATAGTATTATTATTATTATTTTATTAATAAATTTTATTATTATTATTATCATTATTATTATATTATTATATTATTAATTATTTCATTATTATTATTATTATTATTATATTATATTATCATTATTATATCATTAATATTATTAATATTCATAATAATCAAATTATTAGTATTAATACCGAAATTATAACAACTACTGTTATTACATTATTATTATTATTATGCTTCTTATGTATTATTAATGTTGCATTATATTACTATTGTTCTGTTTTATTTATTTTAATGCTTTTGTTATAAGAATTATTTATTATAATTAGCGTTCCAACTACTTTATAATAAAAACTACAGTGATAATTAAAATGCTGTCGCTTATATAATTAGCAATTATTATTATTATTATTATTATTATTATTATTATTATTATTATTATTATTATTATTATTATTATATTATATTATTATTATTGACTATTATATTATTATTATTATTATTATGATTGTTATTTTAATATTATTATTGTCGAAACTATTATTATTATTATTTTATTTATTATTATATTATTATTATTATATTATTATTATTAATTATTATTAATATATATATAATGTATTTATACATATGTTGTTAATAATTATAATTTAATGTTATTATTATTATTATTATTATCATTATTATATATTATTATATTATATTATATTTATATTATTATTATTATTTATTTAATATATATATATTATATATTATTCATTATTATTATTATTATTATTTATTATATATTTGTATCCGAAAGTAGAATTCCCACAACACAAAGAAGGGTTAAAATAACCCACCAAATTTTGTCTACTTTTAAGCATTAGTTTGTAAACTTTTCCAACACGCGGGAGTTATTCTGTATGTAGAAACCATTACTTTAACTCTACCTAATAAGCAAACATTTAGATAATATTTTAGACCTGTATATTTATAGAAAAAATATTATTATTATTTGATATTAATATCTTAGTTTTTTTAGAGGAATAAATATCTTCAAACGTATTATATATAGACATGTAGCCCTTGATAAGCATCGTTCATATTCGGAAAAATTAAACCAATAATGTTTATTGGCAGCGAGCGAACTAGTTTCAATAATGTTTATTGGCAGCGAGCGAACTAGTTTAATTTCACATCGAGAAAAATTTATGATTCGCTATTGAAAGAAAATTTTTTATCGTATAATTATTAATATTCATTACTAAGTTCTCAAACCAAAATTTTATATTATATCCCTCCGAGAGTTTTACAATTTTCGGAATGGATGTTTTGCGTTACTAAATATATTAGGAGAGAAGTCGATTCTTTTAATGGCATTTCATCGCATCACGGAACGAGCTACCAGTACGTTATTTCGGTTTCGAAAGACGTTCAAACGTTTTATAACAGAGTAACCCTTGTTATAGCGTCATTTCATCGAGCTCGATTTCGTTTGCTATCCTAACCTCGAAGTCTAAGTCCCCTAAACCTTCAAAAAATTTTTGAAAAGTCTCGGCGGTTTCGGAAAAATTCAACTGAATAACTAAATAATCTAATTATAATTAATATAAATTAATAATCAATCAATCACGATATAATAAGTACATCAATTAAATAATTCCATAAATAGAGAAGAAAATAATTAAGTAATAAGTATATAATACATAAAGTAAGAAATAATAAATTACTCATAGCATTTCGTCTCTGTTTTATATATTATTATGAAATATATTTATAAGAATAAACTCCATAAATACTATATATAATCCCTACTATTTATATCAAGAGAAGATATTATTATTTATACTATAAGTAAGATTCCACTATCACTGAGCTTTATACTAAGTATAGAGAGAGTCAGAGAGAGATATATTAAAATAGTGAATATAATATCTATAGAGTTACATATTGATAATATAGCGCACATTTGTTATGCAATTCCACCACCAGTTGATCGCATGACAAGTTGAGACCTTACTGACAGTTGGAACTCAAATGAATGAATCTAGACACGTTTCTGTTTAGATGGCGGATTCATATCCACAGACTCATCCTCGACAGAGGCAGACAGAAGCGATAATCAGTCTACAGCAATAACTTTATCCCACACCCGCTACTTCTAACGAACCCATCTTGATCAGAGCATCAACCACCCTCATATATGCCATACGTAGATGGAGAAAAGAGAATGCCCGACATACGTATATATCCTGGGTGTGATAATAGAGAAGCGACGCACCTTAAGAACGGTTGGGATCATATAGGGCTTTGGACCCTGATAGCTACCGCGTATCTTTCCTGCCACGTAAATGCTAATGCATGTCTCTTACGGAGAACGTCAGGTGATCGCAGTAAAGCGCTCTTCCTATCCTACCAATGTTATATGTATTCGACTATAGTGATATGAAATGCTTCAGTGAGGTAATAGCAAAGTTAGAAAGTATGAGGGAAGATGGTGATGGATGGCCTATGTTGTGAAGAATATGGCAAATTTGTATTTGCATAACGCTGTTACTGAAACAAGAAAGATTGAAAGGAATGAGCGAAGATTCGAAAAAGCAGTGGTGTGGGTAGTAGAAGAAAATGGTAAAATAAGATGTGTGGGTAGCTGGTGGAAAGAATGAGACGGAGCGGATTAGAAGGATTTGCAATTCTTGATAATGAGTATAGTTAGATGGTAGAGAGTCTATGGTAGATTTTTGTGAGATTGATTTTTCTGGAGTAGCTCTATGAAGTCTTAAAGGCTTATAATTTAAGTTTTGTAAACAATGGATCACCAAAACTTTTTGTGGTTTGCGACATCAATTAGTATCCATCTGAGTAGGTAATGTTAAGAGAAGACGATTTTCTTATCTGAGATAATTGGTGAGATTGATGTTTTGGATGGTCAGAGATTAGGAGAATTCAGTATCATTTGCCACATATGCTGCCCCATTACAAGGATTTGTTTTTTACGAGGGTGTGTCACACATTACAATCAACGGGCAGAGCCCTATTTCTTAAGGATGGTGTCAGTACTCTCAAAGTTCAGCCCTCTTAGCGCAAATTACGCATATGACCACAGACGCAGGGCTTTAAAGTGAGAGATTAAATTCAGTAGGATAATACAGAAGATGGGAGGGAGAATTCCAAGAATCAGAGGTGAGGGAAAGAAGGGAGAGCACCACAGCGCAAACTAGCGCGTAGGAGTTACCAATTGTCAAACAATACTCAATGTGCGCATGATACAAGCACACCCGTTGGCATACGAAAGGTCGTAAAGGTTGAAGGTGAATTGACACGCCAAGTGAATTAAAGTTCCCTCGCAGCACTTGCCGCTCGAGAGAGGTAGCGCATATAGGATAAGAGATAAAGGCAACCACATCGCTCCTCAAAGATAGAGGTTCAAGCGAACGCTGGAAAGAAGCCAGATACAGTTTAGTAAAGGACCTTTTTTACCGTTTGACTCGACGCCTGTGCCAAAAAGCAGGGTGAAATACAGAGCCAGCCAGATCCCAAAATGAGGAGCGCATGTAAGTACTAAAACGAATACAGAGGCGATGACCTGTTATAGTCCTTGTCAGCAACTGACCCGAAAAGGCAGGAAGATCTCCTCAGTGCTAAACGAAACTTGCACAGGTTCGGTTTGAGCCGCGCCTGAGGCAGAGCGCACGTGTGTGATGTGAAGCCTCCGGGTATCGCGAAGAATTTTTTTGTTCCATTTAAGGCAAGCATGTGTTGAGTATAATTTCAAGCAGGGAAAAACGACAGAACAGTCGAAAGTAGATTAAAAGTCTACTAACGTATTTTGGTTAGAAGTGTAGATTTTGTAGATGTGGGTTTTAAAGCGAATTGAATTCACAAAGCGTTATTTTACTAAATCCATCAGCGAGAATAAAATCGGAAAGATGAAGACGAGAGGCAGAGTCTAGAAGTAAAAGAGGAGTAAGTAGAATTGATTATTTGCAAATCTTGAAGGAAGGCTGGTTAGAGCTTCTAGGTTTCCTACGATGTGGAGTAGAGTTAGAGTGCAGTGGTGGAGATATCATTAATGAAAGTAGAAAGTGAAAAGTCAGGTAGATAAGACCAAACTCTAGTAGGATGAACACCAGTATTAGACAGAAAGAAGAAGAAGTTTCGCCCCTATATCAACAAGAGCCTCATTGGAGCGAGTTTGTGAAGGACATCTAGTACATTATAAAGGTATTATAATTATATATATATATAGGTAATATATATATAATAATATACTAGTATACTTATAGTATATATTTATAAAGAGATTGTACGTTGGATAAAGCAAGGTCAAAGAGTTGGCGGTAAATATGAAATTTGTTTCTTCAAAATTTCTACAACTGACTCCCGAAACTCTGGTCTATGGCGAGCTATGGATATATATACGTCCTAACTATAGATAAGTATATATATATGTATATATAATATATTAATATATATATATAATATTTAAGATATATATATATATATATAATAATAATACTACTATAATATAGATACGGTTAGTATAGTAGATATTTATATATATTTAGCGTAGAGATATATATATATATATATGTATATATAGGTATAGATTTATATATATATAGTATATAGTATATATATTTATATTCTATAGTATATATATATATATATAGTATATATAGTTATAAGGTTCTATATATATAATTGTGGAGGGTAGTTTATAACTGAAGTAGATTGGTTAATATGATGTAGTCTTATTATATTATAAGATATATTATGTATATTAATGGTTATTTAAATAACCCCAGACTCATCACTAAACAAATAATAAGCAACCTCAAATACCGCAAGGAGGATGACGACCAGAACCTCTTCGCCACCAACACCCGGCCGAGACTGGAAGAAGGTGTATCGAGAGCGAGAAATACTTCCAATTCACCAAAAGAAAGGAGCCTACACTGAAGTGTATGATTAGATAAGGGGAAACGCTGAGCAGTTTTTCATCAATAAGCATAAGACAAGATCACAACTCTCGAGAGAGGAGAAACAAGAGAGAGACCCGCGATGAGAGAAGCAGACCAGTCCCAAGAAGAGAGACGAATCCCCTCCTATACCTGAAAGCTCCTTCCCGTATTCGACAAGAAGCAAACAATGGCAAAAGCCCAAAACTGAAGGCCGAAAGAGAGCATATTGCTAACATGTATCTGGTAAGAAACCACCCAACGAGACCAATAACAGCGGAAGAAAGAATAAGAAAGAAGAACTACTCAGGGAAACGATCCCCTTAGACCAACAACGCTCACCCCACTTTGATACCAAGAACTAAGAGATAGCAAGAAACCGGAAATCCAAGAGACCCTCAAAGATTTATCCGCCACAAGACCCGATGGAACGATTAAAATCTCTAAACCTCATTCTTAACAAGCGACTGGTGAGTCGAAGCAACTTTCTCCTATCAAACACTGAATATTTCACCTCGTGGCGCTCCTTCATAATTACCTCTCTGTGAAATACCGCTTGAGCAGAGAAGTATCTCAGAGCATCCAAGATCGCAAGAAAAAGCGACTCGACCTCGAGCCCGTCCTCCTTACCGCGGAAAGAGTGAACCGAGATGCCCAAGAGAGAGAAAGAGAAAAGGATGAGTTTTTGCATGTCTCCGATAGCACAAAAGGAGGATGATCCGAATGATTATATAAAGTATGGAAAAGGACGTACGACGGAAAGAGAGAGAAGAGAGAAGAGAGAAGAGGAGAGAAGGTAAAGAGAAAGGAGACGCGAGACAAAGCAATACTGGGATAGAGAGGAAAAAGACTTAGAGATGAGAAACATAAGAACTGTTAATATAAGAGAAGAGACAGAGAAGAAGAGAGAGAGGAGAATAGGAAGATCATGATGGGATGCCACCGCGATGCCTGAGGCAAAAGATCGAGAGAACGGCACGCGGGAGAGGAGAGGAAGAGAAGAGAGAGAGAGATATATTATTTATAAATATTGAAAAAAGCAGATGTACCAATGTAACAGAAGAAAAAAGTTGGTAGTAGAAATTGAAGAATAAAGGATCTTCACTCATCAAAGGCTTCCAACTTTCAAGTTTCCAACTCCAAGGAAGAGGTTGAGGACTGAAGTGTGCTTATAAAGCGTATGATGTTGGATCTTGAAGGAAACTGTCGTGTTGTTTTTGACATTTTTGTGGAACGAGTGAAATAAATATAAATAAGGGAAGAAAATCGCCTGTTTCTCACTTCAGAATATTCCAGTAAAACAATAATTCAATTAAAAATGCACCGTATTTATTTTTATATATTCAGTATTAAAAAAATGGAAAAAAAAAATATTCAGCATAAAGTATTATATGAAGCTAGGAATCTTCCAAAATGCCAAATGTTCTTATTGAAGTACCAAGAATACAAATATTTGATTAATGTCTAAACAACCGAATTAAATTTAAACCTTGTGAATGGTTATGACCACCCACTTGAAAATACTTGGACGAACTCTGGAAGGTCCCTGGATCTTAAGGAAGAAAAATCTAGAAAAATTTTTAGTACCCTACAACCCAATGACCAATTTAATAATTTAAGAGCCTCGACAAAAACTGCGAGATACCCGCCAGTACTAGAAGGCCCTTGCATAAGAGAAAAGGCTTTGAGTGGACTGTACCCCCAAATTACTTAACTTTTCCCAGTAATGGCTATTTATAAAAGTCGGGTTAATTTAGTTAGATTACATATGTTAAGCAAAACAATCGTAATTGCCGCGGAGGGTAGATTGATGTATAAACTAGTGCTGGAAAAGAGTCTGGTAGTAGCTGTCCAGTACTGCAGGTCCTATGTTAACTGGTAAAACCAAGGGCTCACAGGAGGTCCTGTGTCCTCGGACATAAGATTTCTGCCAAGGCCAATATACCATTCGTCCACACTGACATCTTGACACACACTCCATATCCGAGCTACAACTGTAAAATCCAAGATCAGGGCTGGTCCTTCGAAGTGGGATCTGCTAAGAGTCTGGCCATCACACTGAATATAACTTGAAAATATGAATTATGCTGTGAATACTCCAAAAAGACAATTTTGACCTCCATGTGGTTCTTATCCGTGCCCCTCCACTGTCGAATTCTCCCACCTCTCCCTATTTTTTCCGTCGTCCGTTTCCGTGAAAAGCCCAACGCAAAAAAAATCTAAAATCTACCCAAACAATATTTTCTAGAGGATTTCTCTTTATAATATTTACACAACAATATGAAAGGGTGTTAACGGTCTCTCACACGAAAGAAAACGCCCCAACGAAACTTTATGGGGAAAAAAACAAATCAAAAAAGAGTGGGATATCCCAGAATTTCCAAGCCTGCATAACTCATAAACATGCGTCTCATGTTCGTAATGTCACCCTATTGTCTGGGTGATGCGGGCGTGAGTTTCCCGACAACAATTTGAGGGCCCACCCGGGTGACCATTAATTTAGTTATCCCAAAATTTAATTAATGTAACTTTTTATTTTTAATTCAAAGGCCTTGTATAATTAAATAAATTTTTTTTCTTTTTTTTTTTGAGATTGAATATTCGCGCCCTTCCCTCGAAAGAATATTTTTTAAGAGAAGAAATCAAGAAATAGGGGAAGTGCGAACCTACTAATAACAAAGTGCCGTAGAGGCAAGTCTATACCTCCTAAAATGGGATAATTGAATTTTTTCGGCCCGAAGGAGCCTCACCGGTAAGTAACGACACCCCTCTTAACTTGTATGCAAAAAAAGAGTCAGATATAATTGCTATGGGTTTTTTTAGGGGGGGCCCCTCCCACAACTGTTTGGGTTGCCTGAGGAGATGATTCTCCACAAAAAACAACCGTGCCCCTCCTACTTCCTATTAAATTAACAAAACGTGAGTGATCGACATAGTGTTTTTGGGCCGCCAATAGCCGTCACCTTGTCACGACTTCCCTTGCCATCCCTACCCGAGCTCGAACCAATTCATCTATAACTTTTCACACATATGCCCTTACACTGATCTACTTGTCCACAAACCCTACACCCTACACAATTCTCTTACTACACCTTAAATCTACGCAGATCTCTGTCCAGAGGCCCTCAAATCTTTCTAACATAGACGTATTAATAAGCATAAACTATACCAACTCTAAAAACTTTTTTATAATTCTTCAGTAATAATACACTAATATTGCCAAGTAATAGGACTAGAATGCAGTGCTACTGCAATTCTTTCCATTCTCACATCATATTGTAAACCCCCCTACCCCCCTCTGTCCTGTCAACCCTTTCTTTTAAATTATCTTTCTCACCTCCATATATTATTTATATATATACTATAATCACCCCCTCCTTCTACTTATCTACTTCAGGTATATCTCACATACCCCTATCCATATTATATCCCTAGTATGATTATTTTATATTGTTAGTAACTCGAAAATCTAATAACAATAATAAGAATGTATATAATATATAAAAACCTGCCCTTCCCAATTTATATAGAACCTACCTAGTCCTGATATTTATAATTACCTATATATCATAATTTTTTTTTCTAGAATGTTCTTGTACAGGCCAGTAGTTACCGAACTGGTAAAAAACCAGCAAAACAAAGTAAAATGTAATAAGTGTGTCTTATGGGTTCGATTAGATTATTTGAAGATTTTGAGAATGTAAGAAAATTAGACAAATATCTAATCTAGAGATATGACATCACCTGAAACTCATCAAGGATCTGCACTCCACGGCGTGTGCCTGCCTGCCGCCTTTAGTTTTTTTTCTTTTGATAGCCCAAAAAGGTCTATAAAGTCATGCAAATTGTAAGTTAAGGAAAAGGCAACACATGGAAAGAACATGATATTTTTAACACAAAATAAAATTTAGTCTGTTAAGAATTTAAATATAGAATGGGTTATATATATAATTATTTATATAGATATATATATATTAATAGTTTTAGATTATATATAGTATATATATGTATAGGATATAGGTATATATTAAAATAAGTATTAATATAAGTATTAATATATAGATATATATATATATGATATATATATATATAGTATTACCGTATATTATATTATAATATAATAGTTTATATATATATATATATTTTATTATATATTACTTATAAATATAAATATATATATATTGATTATAATTACTATATATTGATTATATATTATAATTAATCATTTATTTCCATTATTAATTATGGATTTGAAAAATCTCTGGTTTAATCTTGTGTGTAGTCTATTAAATAAAAAATCATTAACTTAAAGTAATAACCATCAAAAAACAATTTACCCAGGTTACAGAACTCTCTTCAAAACCAAAAATCAAACAACATGTCTTTTTATTTTCGCGTATATAATAAATACCTTTCAGTTTTGATGTTAACGCAAATATAAAGAAATATAGTCTCTTCAAAGAATTTAATCAAGAGAAGAACTTCTAAGGAATCTCTTTCTTATTTAAACAGGTGAGAGAAAACATTCTCAATTTCTATTACCTTAATTAAATTATAGGCCTCTTATTTTTACAAAAAAAATATTTTACTATTGGCTCATTTTGTTTGCTCTGCATCTTGAGATTATATCTGGCCTCACAGGATTTCAATATATTGTTGTTATGATAATGATTCCGCAACGTGTTGTGTTACAGTATTCAATTGATTATGCGTGCGAGTGAGCTGTGTTCATTAATTATATTAGTTAAAACCAATATCTGTAAACATTTGGAAGTCGTCTTACAGATATTTAACTCTAGAATCATTTATATTATATTAGTCTTATTTCTGACTTCTGTATCCTGCTCAAACCACTAAGGAATTGTTAACAATGCATGCTATCCCAGTCAACTAGCAATAAAAATATCTACTGCCATAATGATGTTTGGTGTACAAATGCATGATTCATGCCATATTGCCCATTCATATTGGAATAAAATATTATTGAGTGATCTATACGATATATGATACATGTAATCGATATTGACCATTTCTTCTACTGATAATTTTTGGAATTATATAAAAATCTGATTATGCTAAGGCTTTATTTATTCCCATTTTCTTACATAATACCTGTTTTATATATACAAATTATCTCAATTCGATTAACCATGTTTGACAAAAATAAAAACTATAACCGAACCAGGCAAAAACGAGAGCAA
>JABUQX010042321.1:2500-17195 GCA_015478945.1 Trachelipus rathkii | reverse complement strand
AAGAATATTACAATGGTGAGGGAAAAATATCTATTTTGTATAATGTTAATAACTTTTACGTGAGTCTGTGTTATGGTTTGTCTTTGTATATTTTCACCTTTAGTTCATGTTACGGCTATGTTAAGGTTTATTGATGTGGAAAACTTTATTATGTTAGAGTATATTCGTGGATCAGTATTAACCAATTTTGTGAGAAATTTTAGTTAAATGTACTGTGTATGTAAGTAACGTTAATATGTTTTAGAGTTCAGCCTTTGACAAAAAGTAAGATTAGGTTACGTTTGCATACCATGTTAGTTGCTTTTACTGGTTTTAAGTGTGGAACTTTTGTTAATGTTTAACAGTTTATCGTGGTTAAGGTGTGATAGGTTTGTCTTTGTACAATTATTTTCTTAGTTCAGTAATGCTATGTTAGCTTTATTGATTGGAAACTTTGTTACGTTAGCATACTTTCGCTGCTCTGAATGATATTAACCAATGTTGTGACTAAATTTTGTTAAATATTCCCATGTTAGTGTAAATTAACATCGTAATGTTAGAGATATGCTTGGTAAATAAGAATACGGTTTACGTGTTTGCATGCTATGTTAGTTTACTTACTGGTGTTAAGTGTGGATCTTTTGTTAAATGTTAGCAGTTTATTCTTTGCTTAAGATGTGTCTGGTTTGCCTTGTACATTAATCCTTAGTTCGTTGATTGCTTTAGCTTTAAATTAAATGTGAAATTTGTTCGTTAGAGTATACTCATTGTCTTATGATATTACACACGGTTATGGTAATTTTTGTTACATATTACCATGTAATGTAAAATTAACATTGTTATGTTAGAAGTATTTTACAAAGTGTGAATAAGTTACGTTTTGGATGTTATGGTTACTTACTGTTGTTAAGTGTGAAACTCTGTCAACGTTAACCGTTTATTCTTGTTTTAAATGTGGTTAGGTTTCTCGTTGTGGTTATATTATTGGTTCAGATGAATGCTAAGTAAGCTTTATTACTGTGAAACTTTGTTACGTCTGCATATATTGTCTGATCTTTGTAGAAAGAACTTGATTTTATGTTATGTTTATCCAAATGATACTCGAAATGTGAATTGAATCAATAGATCAATAGATCAAAGATCACAACTGGACAGAAGGGGGCAGGATGGCGAGGAATCGGTGGTTGATTTACTGATTTATTGCTTTAGGGTATGTAAAGAACGTAAGATTTGTAAGTTATAAACAAAAAGAATAAGAAATTTATTTATTTATTATTTATTAATTTTTATTTTTTTTCTTTTCTGTATCGAGGATACATCATAAGAAAGATGAATATACCAAGTTCGTTGATCTATACGCAATATTTCAGTTTGTGGCGGCTGGTGACCCCCTTTGGGATGTGTACGGCTATTAACCCATATACGATATGGGTACCTTATATGAAAGGTAAATACTGAGTTTCATCTTTAATTTTATTTATTTACGTTTGGGGTCCCGGAGACCCCTTTAGGCTGTGTACGGCTATTTACCCCATATATGAGTAACTTATATGGTAGGTGTATACCGGGTTTCAGCTTTCTATGTAAATATTTCAGGTTTGGGGTCAGTAGCCCCCAATGGGGTCCCCTCTGGTCATTTTACCTCGGTTACACTTAAGATACATCCTCAGAAGGTTGTATAACGAGTTTCATCATACGCCAATATTTCAAATTTGGGGGCCGGTCCCTCAAATTTGGTTCCATCGTCATTTTAACCCCGGATACATCTATAGATAAACTAAAAAGCGTATATTAGTTTTCGTCTGTTCTAATGTCAATTTTCAGATTGGGGTGAGTCCCCATCGTGGGACCACCATAGTCATTTTTACTTCCCGGCTACATCTTAGAGCATACATCCTCAGAAGTTGTATACGAGTTTCATCACTATATGAAATATTTCAGATTTGGGGCTGGTCCCATTGGTCAAATCGTCATTTTACCCCCGTATACACCTAAGATACAACCTAAAAAGGTTGTATATCAAGTTTAAGCTTTCTACATCAATATTTAATGTTTATGGCGGGATCCCTTCTGTGGGATTAGACACCCTATACGGTCCTATAACCATCATATTCGAACTCTAACGACCTCGATAACCTTATAAGGACAACCACATTTGTTGTTATAAACAAAAACGAAATGGTTTATTAATAGGCCCGCAGTGGCTCCAGCAACCGGTGCCGGAGCCAACTCCAACACCTCTCACATACAAAGTATTTCTAGAAATTAACTCTGAATCCTCTCACTAAATTTCAGCCAATTACGAACACTCGATTTTAGGGGTGGGGTCCCCCTTCGGGGGACCCACGGGGACGTAAACCTCGTCTACGACACGATGTTACCTCCCCATCTAACAACCCTCCATTTTAACCCAGTACGATAACTCTAACCCATGTAGTATATCGGACTCGGAACCGGATGCAAAGAAGCAACCACTTTAAACAATATGATTTCAAAAAATAATAATAATAATAATAAATAATATAATAATAATAAAAATAATAATATAATAAATAATAATAATAATAATAAGTAATAATAATAATACATGACAGATCAACACAACCGATGGCTTGAACCAAATCGAACCATGAATCGGGAGCCGGAGCCGGAGCCGGAGCCGAGTCGTAGCACAAGACACCTCGAAATTTGAGATCACCTCCGTGAATCTCAAGTTTCTTCGATGTACATAAAATAAATACATAATAATGATAATTTAATAATAAATAATAATAATAAAATAATAATAATATAATAATAAATAATAATTAAGATCAATATAATAAATAATATAATATAATAATGTGTATGTGTAATGGTATGCACCTCGCGCGCTTGCCGTAATCTCGTCTCGAACGAAGATTACGTCAAATCACGCTCGAACCTAACTTCGTTAGGCTAACTCAATCTCGGCATTTGGAAAGCAAAAAAAGGGTAATAAAACGAGGGCGTAGCGGAATACGCTCTCGGGGTGACCACCTCTAATTACATACCACGTGTCCACCAAAACTCGCTTTGTGATCATTTAATCATCACACATATAAACATATCACCAAGTTCAGAACGCGATAGCTAATATTCCTTCAATAGCCGAAAAAAGTGGCCTCGGAATGGGGGGAATACTACTATATATATATATATATATATAATATAATATATATATATATATAATATATATATAATATATATATATATATATATATTATATATTATATATATATATATATATATAATATATATATATATATATATAATGATATTTTTACCTTTTGATAAAATAAAATCTTTGGTTTAAAACTTTGATTTATTACATATAGAGTACACTCGTGGTTAAAAATTGCAAATTAAAACAACATATAATTATTTTTCTTAACTTTTAGTAGTAATGGTGATAGCTCTCGACAAAAGCTTTCGCCTCTATAAGGCCTTATTCAATTGTCTTAAATATGTTAACACCAACTGAGTGAAGAAAATATACTGAAACAATTTTAAGAACTATTTTTTAATTTTTAGAAAAAAGATGTCATGAAGCGGGATTCGTGTTTTTTTTTTTTGCCCACCCGCTTAATTATTTTTATAAAAAAATATATATTTTTTACCGCATAAAACATATCTGTTCTAAGACGGGGATCTAATCAATCACACAGAGTAGGAAAAATAATCCAAAAGCAACATTTCGCCCACTTGTAGCATTGTGATGTTTGATGCTTAGAAACAGAAACTGTTCTGAGTAAGCAAACTCATATGTCATATTGACAGAGGACACATCCAACACAGTAAATAAACAAAAATACTTAACATATTATGGTGTTTGTTGCTTAAAGCAGATCTGCTCTAAGTGAGCAAACTCATATGTTACATAGAAATAGGTAAAATAATATTATTTCAATATAACACTTCTTCTTTTAACAGTAGACACATCCAACAAACTAAAATTAAACAAAAATACTAAACAGAGACTAGCTTTGAGTGGACTGTAAAGTCTTTGCTAGTCGGTGTTCTGCAGTTTTGTAGTTCTTCTTCTTCTTCTTCTTCTTCTCATTCAATACATTTGGGGAATGCCCAGAAATCTTACTTATTGGATAAAATTAATTAAATATTTCGGTTCTCAAAATCAGTATTTTGTTTACTCTAATAATCAATTTTTAGTACATTTTTCAGCACTCAGTATTGAATAGAAAACAAATAAATAAAAGTTTTTAGTGAAAACAAAAAGTTTATACATCATATCCGTGACATCAAAAAGATTTTAAATATACAATACTTGATCTGATCCTTTCCCGGGTGGAGAAAAAATAATATTCAGCATTTAGAAGGAGAAAATATTCAATTCTGACATAATTTCCAATTGCCAGAGCTATTACTAACAAAACTGTGCTTAACAAGGAAGGTGAAACCAGAATTTGCAGTTAACGATTTAGGTTCATTTGGGTTTAATCAATGTTATATATAATAATATATATATATAGGTATTATATATATATTTATATATATATATATATATAATATAATATATAATTATAATATTATATATAATATATATTATATATATATATATATATTTATTTAATATATATTTAATATATATAATATATTATATATATATATATATATATATATATATCAGTATATATCGTTTTAAATAAACCAAGTAACTAAAAAAGAAGGCTTATTGTTTTCTTCTTTTCACGTTAAACTTTAATCTCTTCGTAAGGATAATTTTTGGCGGACCTTAATCTTTGAATTTGTTTCTGAGATGGCAAACTCTACCCTTTTTCGTCTCTGAATTACACAACAAATGTGCGTAAAGCTAACATCTCACGGAAGTAAGTTTTCAATATTTTTGTTCGTTTATTATTTTAATATATGGTAATTGCCTGAACATGAAACTTTTTTTGTTTTAGAAGTTTAACTTTTATTTCTTTCAAGGATCTTTTTGATGTGTGATTTAGCAGTTACTTTCAATTATCTACGTGCACGGGTACCGAACATTACAATCAAGGTAATTAGTGAATTTTTGTTATTTAAAATTTAATTTTTAAATCTAAAGTGTTTAACTAAATGAACTAAATTTTAAATTACCTTTTCTTAGGTACCTGCACACAAATACCATTTCTGCAGTTAATATATTCTTGCTATTTTAGCTGAAGATTCTTCAATCATTATCACGCGAAGGATCAGAATATTTTTTTTCCTTTCTAAAGTTTAATTTAGTAAGCATGCTTTTCATTCCACCCTTGATTTATAGGTTTGGATAAATTTTAGAATTTTTTGAACTGTTATTTTAATTTGTATATTAATGTAAATTTTACCTCCGGTAAGAGAATTTGTTTGTAATTAAAATTTAATGTTAGTCTTCTGTTTTGTATATTTTGTATATTTTGACTTTGATTATTTTTTATTTTTATTTTTATACTTTTACACTTTTATATTTTTATACTTTTGTTGAGTAATTGTAAGTTATAGTGAATTTTATTTAGCGTTAAATGGGCTACTTGTTACCTTAACTAAAATTTATTACCACACTAAATTGGAGTATTTCAGTGCAAAAAAAAATTGAAATATCTTAAAAATTAAAGATTATATGGCAGTTTTTGTGGAAATTCAAAAAAAAATTCCTCTTCACCCCCTCCCCCCCATAAAAAAAACGAACTTTTTTTGTTTTTTTTTTTCATAAAATTAAAGATACCATTGTTGTTCATCAAAAAAACATTTACTTTTATCGGTTTGGAATAGGCGAGATTTTGCTATGAAGTCTGTCCTTAACACATCTATAACACTTCATTAAATAACTTACAAAAATCTCTACTCTAAGCCGAATTATCGGTTTCTTAAACTTTTATTTCATCTGATCGTAGTATTTTTAAATTTTTAGCAGCTAAAATTGTTGCAGGATTCGCAAATGGCAAAATCTTATTAACACTAATAGACGCAAAATCTTACTTTGCAGTAACTAATATAGATACTTACTCTTTTTAAGCACTCATTCTTTTAATTCTGGAAACAAAAGCTACTTAGAATAGGTTAAGACTTACAAATTTCTAGATTGAAAATATACACATTAAAAACTATTTGAAACATAAGGAGAAAAAAGTAGTTAGGACCATCTTTTATTTGCCTTTTAATACATACCCCCACCCCCCTTCATTCTTCCTCCACAATACATTCAATGTTTATAAGATTTACGTAAACATTAGATAAACTTAAATATTCTTGCAAAGCACATTACTATACAATTTTTACAAATACTAAAAATTAAAGAAAAATATACATATACTCTATTCGACGAGGTCTGGTCCAGGGTTTCAGCTAACACGTAGCGCATTTAACCCTAAATAAAATTCACAATAACTTATAATTAAGTTAACAAAAGTATAAAAATATAAAAGTAAAAAAGGACCTGTTATGTTTTAAGACTCCGTCAGTTTTGATTTTTTTTGTTTTTTTTTTTATATATTTCTAGTTATATGATCCTAACAGTCAATTTAAGGGGTGACGGACATGATTCAAAAATATATAGGACCAGTTACGTCTTACAACTCCGTCAGTTTTAAAAAAAAAAAAATTTTTAACTAAAGGAATACCCAAGGGTAAACCGCAAAGATGGCAGGAGTCGGGGTCTCTCGGCCTTCCGGGGGAACGACAGGGTAAGGACTATTTCCCCCCTCGGAACCCCGCTCTTTGGTATTTGGGTGTCGCGGGGGTTCCTCCGCCTCTCCCCTACGGGGTATGGAAAACGTCCCCTCTCTGTCCCCCGTCGGCTCGAGCCCCCTAATTTTTTTTTTTTTTTTTTGTTTTTTTTTTTTTTTTACATTTTTTTTATAAAATTTAACACGCTGATTCCAAATATGTAATTGGTTTTTCTGTAAGTGTCGTACTTTTCGAGATATTTCATTTATGAAAAAATAAAAAAAAAAATTTATTTTTTTTTAACACTTTTATAATAAGCTTTATACGCTGATTTCAAATATGCAATTGGTTTTTCTGTAAGTTTCGTACTTTTTGAGATATTTCATTTTTTAAAATTTTATTGATATAAATATGATTTTTAAATAATTATTTAAAATATTTCGAACTTTTGAATCATGTCCATCACCACTGAAATTCATTGTTAGTATCATATACTAGCAATATGTTAAAAAACAACAAAAAAAATCAAAACTGACGGAGTCTTAAAACATAACAGGGCCGTAAAAAAATTATATTAATTAAAATATATAAAATATACAAATTGGAGTAGAATTATATTGAATCTTAATTACAAGCAAATATACAATCTCTTTTCGGAGGCAAAATTTACATTAATATACAAACTAAAGTAACAATTAAAAAAACTATCTAAAAATTCACTCAAGCTTATAAATCAAAGGAGCAATGAAAGCATGCTTACTAAATTAAACTTTAGAAAAAGTCCAATAATCTGATCCTTTGCATGATAATGATCGAAGAATCTTCAGATAAAAGGGCAAGAATATATTAACTGCAGAGATGGTATTCCTGTGCAGGAACCTAAAAGAAAGGAAATTTAAAATTTAAAATTTAGTTCATTAAGTTATACAATTTAGATTAAAATATTAAAATTTTAAATAAAAATGCACTTATTACCTTGATTGTTATGTTCGATAACCGTGCACGTAGATAGTCGAAAGGAACTGATAAATCACAAATCAGAAAGACCCTTCAAAGAAATGAATGTTAAAATTCTAAGTCAAAAAACGTTCCATGTTCAGGTAATTACCGTATATTAAAATAAAAAACGAACAAAACTATTAAAAACTTATTCATAAAATATTAGCTCCATGCACATTGGCTGTGTAACTCAGAGACGAAAGGGAGTGGAAGAGTTAGCCATTTCAGAAGCAAATTCAAAGATTAAGGTCCGCCAAAAACTATCCTTACGAAGAGATTAAAGTTTATCATAAAAAGAAGAGAACAATAAACCTTCTTTTTTTAAGTTACTTGGTTTCTTTTATAACGATATTTATTAATTCTTATATTTATTAATATATATATATATATAATATAATCATATATATATATATATTATATTATATATATATAATATATATATATATATAATATATTTTAATAATTAATTATATTAATTTTTATATATATATATATATATATATATAGTATATAATATATTAAAATATGATAACCAAATGAACTAAATTGGTTAACTGCAAATTATTGATTTCGCGCATTACTGATTAAGCACAGTATTGTTAGTAATAGTTCTGGCGATTGGAAATTATGTCAGAATTGAATATTTTCTCCTCCTAAATGCTGAATATTATTTTTTCTCCACCCGGGAAAGGATGATTCAAGTATTGTTTATTTGAAATCTTTTGATGTCACGGATATAAATCTAAAATTCAATTCAGTTATTTAAAACTTTATTTAATGTTGCCTGAAATACGTGAGCTGCTGCAATGTTACTAAAAATGATTATTAGACTAATGCAAAAATAACTAATTTGAACTGAATATTTAATTAATTTTATCGTCCAATAAGTAAGATATACTGGTATTACCCAAATGATTTCAAGAAGAAGAAGAAGAGAAGAAGAAGAAGAGAAGAACGAAGAAGAACGAAGAAGAAGAAGAGAAGAAGAAAAGAAGAAGAAGAAGAAGAAGAAGAAGAAGAAGAAGAAGAAGAAGAAGAAGAAGAAGAAGAAGAAGAAGAAGAAGAAGAAGAAGAAGAAGAAGAAGAAGAACTACAGAACTACAGAACTACAGAACACCGACTAGCAAAGACTTTACAGTCCACTCAAGGCTAGTCTGAGGGAAGATGAGGTCACCGGCTTTTAGATACGTTATTAATTAACCTCCAAACGGTTGGAACCCCAAAACTGTTATACAACAATATTATTTGTAGTGTGACGATGATGTCACCGGGCTTAGATGTTAGAAATAACCCTCTAAGTGTGGACATCAAAACTGTTATTACAATTAAGACGATAGTGTGATCGATGAGGTCACCGGCTTAGAACGTTAGAAATAACCCTCTAAGTGGTGGACATCAAAACTGTTATTACAAAATATTATGATAGTATGATCGATGATGTCACCGGCTTAGAACGTTAGAAATAACCCTCTAAGCGGTGAACATCAAAGCTGTTATTACAAATTAAGATGATAGTGTGATCAATGCGACCACCGATTTATAGCGCTAGAACAGCGGTAAACATTTGCGGTAAATTTACCTCTAAAGGGTAAACATTAAAACTGTTCAATTTAAGTTCGGCGCGCCCTAATTCTTTTAAGATGTACTTTTAAACATTATCAAAGATTCAATAGTTTCGTTTGATTGCACCTATCTAATTCGATCGTTTTAATAATGGAAAGATTCGGTATGAGTTGAAGTTCACAAACGCCCAATTTCCTTAAAGTGTTTATCTAACTTTTTTCTTGAATAAATCGATGTTGCGGCTGTTCACTATTTAAGAGAGGACTATATCCACTTCTCAATTACATCGTAGTGAAGAAATTCTTTGGCTATATTGTTTGAAATCGTTTATGACAAGTTAGTGCCCACTACTTCGTGTTACATCATTAAATCATATCTTAAGAATTCTTAATCGACATTGTCAAATGTATTTATATTTTGGAAAACTTCTATTAAATTCTTCCTTCTCAATCTTCTTGTCTCTAAAGAAAGGATATCTAATTCACGTAGTTCGTTGCTCGTATGATTTACTTCTCAATTCAGGGATTAATTTGTTTGCCCTCGGGGTTTGAATTCTTTTCATTTTTTTCTATGTCTTTTTTGAGGTATGGAGCTCCAAAAACTGCACTGCGTATTTTTCAGATGAGGTCTAACCTAATTGTTTTATAGAGAGTAAGTGATTATATTTTTTAGATTTATATCGAATTTCTGGCAATAACCTAGAGCTTTATTGCTTTTTTACAGCTACAAGCACATTAGTTTCGCAAACTTTAAATCCTTATTCAATTAATACTCCTAGATCCTTTTCCTCACTGACAACTTTAGAACTCTTAAAGAAGAAGAAGAAGAAGAAGAAGAAGGAAGAGAAGAAAGAGAAAGAAGAAGAAGAGGAAGAAGAGAAGAGAAGGAAGAAGAAAGGAAGAAGGAAAGAAGAAGAAGAAGATTTTCAATTTTTAATACTTGGGTGAAAGTTTGTTTTTGCCGTTGATTATTTGCCGATTTTGTTTTATATTAAAATTACCTTAAAGTATTTTTGGACCGTTTATATATTATATAATATATATTAATATATATATATAATTATATATTATATATATATATTATTATATATATATATATATATTATATATATATATATATATATATATATATATTATATATATACTATATATATGTTTTGGGATTCTGGTTTTTGGTGTGTGTGTGTGTTAGACAAATAATTGCTTTAAAAATTTGGCTTTAACACAAGCTCTAAGACCGTTAGGCCAACCATGTATTGTATCACACACTATATCCAACGGATCAGTATTTGGTGTTGTCTTTAACAGAAAATATGCTCTAAAGCTGCCCCATTAATTTGTAATGCAAAGGTATCAGACGCACTGAAGACAGCAAATCGCAAATCATCAGAATAAATGGAAACATTGGTCCCTTAGCCAAACTTCAATAGAACTGCTAAATTGCAAATGATGAATCCTGTTGAAATGTCCATGATACATTATGGAAGAGGGTCTGACCTAGTGATTTTCCCACATCTTCCTGAACGGTTTGCTGATAAACGTCTGCCTAGGTTTAAACGCATTTTTTCACCAAAATTTGTCATTGACCCCATCGTAATTCACTCCTCACCAAATCATCACAAAAGCCGAATGATAATCTCTTTGGACGCTTGGTACGAGTTCTGTTGCATCCATAGATGACGTGGCATACACACTGTTGGTTTGATTGTTAAATCATTTTTCTACAGCATAGATTTGTCATCTGTAAAGAGAATTTTCCTGTAGCGGTCATGCCATTACTCTGACAACAAGCGTTTAAATTTTTCTCTACTACCTTTCTTTAGGACATCCGTGAGTAAACGTTCGGTTTGTCTTTTGTAAGACCGTAACCTTAGGACTTCTCTGGCGATGAGCAACATAAAATTCTTAGGTATCTGCATTTCGTTGGTATGATTATGCTCAAGAAGAGAATTTCACTCAATTCGTGCCTTTATAGGTTTGACAGCCTGCGGTGTCCCAACAGAACATGACCTACCAGATATATGGTGATACCAGTGTCTTCGTATAGCTTTCTGCCACGAAAAGCAAAATTACGGATAATACCTAGCGTTGCAGAATTTTTAAAACGGTAGTCTTTTCTATGCCACACTTATGTAAGGCTATAACAGCAACAAAGTTTTTTATATCGACCCACTCCATAATTACTCAGTCAGAGGGTGAGAACGTAAAAAAAGGCATTATATATATATTATATATATAATATATATATATATAATATATATATATATATATATATATATATATAGATTATATAATATATATATATATATATATAATATATATATATATATATATATATATATAGATATATAATATATATATATATATATATTTTTTTATTATATATATATATACTATATATATAATTACACACATATAATATATATATATATAATAATATATATATATATATATAGAGATAATAATATATATATATATATATATATATATATATATAATATATATATATATATATATATATAGTTTAGGTAATAGTTCGGTTTTAAGGTAATGTGTCATGATATCGATATTTTAGAAAAGATAATCGATTTTATAATAATCCCACCATGCAACGTGCCAAGTGTTCCCTCAAAATAATTTAGTATTGGAATGGTTGGTAATGATTTTTTATTTAAGGTAAAGAAAAATTAAAAATTTGATTTGCTATAAAAAGAACTTACTTTTTTTGAGTTTTTGAGCTTCAAACTGAATTTATTTTCAAATCATCAATTTCCTCTTTTTGAGCTTTTTTTGTTGGCCTACCTGTGTCCACGGTCCCTTGTTTAAATACAGGAGCATGGATATATATATATATATATTATATATATATATATATATATATTATATATATATATATATATATATTATATATATATAATAATATATATATTATTATAATTATAGATGGTCAGATTTTTTTAATGATCACAGGATGTAATAAAGAACGGCAGGTCCTACAGTAAAACAAATTATATATTTGGAATCAGCCGAAAATTCTAAGGATGGTGATTTAACTTTTTTTTTTTTTTTTTTTTTTTTTTTTTTTTTTTTTTTTTATTAAAAAATTTTAAAAAATTATTTCTCCCCTTTAGGGGCTGTGAGGCACGACGGGCGGACAGCAGGGGGGGACGTTTCGCATTACCCGAGGCGGATGGTCGAGGAACCCCCGCGACACCCAAAGACCAAAGAGCGGGGGATTCCGGAGACCATCCCCGGAGGAGCGGGGGATTAGTCCCCCTGTCGCCACCGGGAGCCGAGAGACCCCGACTCCTGCACATCTTTGCGGTTTACCCTATGGTATTTCCTTTAGTTAAAAAAAAAAGAATAATTTTACTTCCAAAAACACTTTGGTATTACTTTAACTAAAGGAATACCATAGGGTAAACCGCAAAGATGGCAGGAGTCGGGGTCTCTCGGCCTCCCGGTTGACGACGGGGGGGACTTCGTCCCCCCCTCTGTCCCCCGAACCCCTGCTCTTTGTCTTTGGGTTGTCGCGGGGGTTCCTCGGGACATCCCTTACGGGGTATGGACAACGTCCCCCCCTCTGTCCCCGTCGGCTCGAGCCCCCTAAATGGGGGGAAATAATTTTTAAAAGATTTTCGATGACTCTGATGACTCAAACACGATTTATTGATGAAATCCGCATCCTTTGTAGAATTCTTCCGCGGGATTCCAAATATATAATTTGTTTTACTGTTGGTAGCTGCCGGTCCCTAGTTACAAACGTGAGCATTAAACAAATCTGACCATCTATATATAATAATAAATATCATAATATATATAAATATATATAAAATATAATAATATATATAATATATATATTATATATATATATATATTATATATATATATATATATATATATATATATATATATATATATATATATATATATATATATATATATATAATATTAGAGAGGAAAGGGAAAGTGGATGGGTGTTTTTTAGATTTAGAGAAAGCATATGATAGAGTGAAGAAGGGTGAATTGTGGAGGGTGTTGGAGGAAATTGGAGTGGGGGGTAAATTAGGTAAAGGTATCAGGGCTTTTATAAGAATCAGTAGAATGATGTGTGAGAGTGTTGGAGGGGAGAGTGAGATGTTTGGGGTGGCGAGAGACTGAGGCAGGGGTGTTAATGTCCCTGGCTATTCAATTTTTTAGATGGAGAGTCGTTTCGCAGGAGGAATGGTGGAGGAGGGGAGGGGGGCTGGAATTGAACAAATGGGAATGATAGAAGGGAAGTGAACATGAAACTGTTTGCGGATGATACTGTCCTAGTGGCGAAGAGCGCGGAGGGTTGAGGTATTGGTGAGGGAGTTTGAGGAATGTGCGGACAAAAGGGCTTAAAGATAAATCCTGGTAATGAGTAAAATTGTTATGTTTGAGGAGGAGGGAAAGTGAGAGGGGGAGGGGTTAGGAGGTTCGAGTGGGGGGTGTAGTTCTGGAAGAAGTAAAGATTTTAGATATTTAGGGATGGATTTGGGTAAGGGGGAGGGTATGAAGGAGGAGATAGAACAAAGAGTAGGAAGAAGGAATGAGAGCGTTGAGTGGTCTGAGAGAAGTATATGGAAAGGGGGGATTTATCACAGAAAATTAAGATAAGTATGTTTGAAAAAATTTTGTGTACCAGCGGTGTTGTATGGTGTGAAACGTGTGGGTTGAATGCCAGGTCCAGGAAGAAGTTGGAAGTATTGGAGATGAAGGGGTTGAGAGCGGTTTGTGGGGATAGCAGGAGGGAGAGGATTAGGAATAGGGTGGTGAGGAGAGATTGTGAGTGAGGAATGGGTTGTGGGAAGAGCGGAAGGAATGTTCAGATGGTACTGGGCATCTGGTGAGGAATGGAGGAACAGAGGTTGGTTTAGGAGATATGGAGGCGGAGGGATAGGAAGGAGAGGAAGGGGGAGACCAGAAGGGAGGTGGATGGATGAATAAAGGAGATGCTGGAGGAGGGAGGGATGAGGGTGGAGGAAGGTAGGGTGTTGACGAGAGATAGTGGGGTGGAGGAGGTGGGTGGGGGGGCGAGATGAGGGGGGTGTGAGTGAGAGAGGCTGTACCTACCACTACCCCGCTCAAGCGGGAAAAAAGTGTAAGCATAATAATAATAATAATAATTAATAATAATAATAATAATATATATTATAATATATATATATATATAATATATATATATATATATATATATATATATATATATATAATATATAATATATATATATATATATTATATATATATATATATATATATATATATATTATATATATATATATATAATATATATCCTCTACTGGGCTGTGATATATATATATATATATATATATATATATATATATAAAATATTCTATGTATTTATATATATATTTTTAAAGATTTCATTTATATATTATATAAATATATTCAAATGTTTTGAATTATTTTAAATCTTTTCCAGGATCTTCACTTACGGAAC
>JABUQX010042320.1:27500-35970 GCA_015478945.1 Trachelipus rathkii | reverse complement strand
AACCAGAACTCCAAAAAGGCCAGGGCCCAGATGGCCATTCCTCCTCGGTTATGAGGAGGTTGATCTAGCTGGCGCCTTCCTCGTTCACTCACTCCCATGCCTTAACACTATACTTTCCTCAATGCTGGAAGCGCGCTTTATCAGCCAATCCCAAAAAAAGGTGCCGCTCTGATCCTGCTAAACTATCGACCCCTATTGCCGCTAACTTGTATTTCTATCTAAAGTCTAATGAAACTCTCCTTAACTCTCATTTCCTCGATCACATAAGAATCTCATTCCCTTCTTCAGTATCTCAAGTATGGCTTTCGACCGTTCAAGATCCAAAACTGTGATATCCTTTCCCTATCTAAATATCCATGTCTTCTGCCCTTTAAGATCATGCGGAGTCTTGTGTGGTTAGCCACTTGACATATCTAAAAGACTTATCGACAGCTGGACTTTATGGCATGCGGTCGCTACCTCTCTAAGCTACCTCCTTTGGATTCCTCCTGTCGCTTTGCTTACTCTGTCTGAGTTTCTTTCAACGTCCATTTCAGCTCTTTGTTGATGGAGCAACCTCTTCCTCTTCTTATTAATTGTGGTGTCCTCAGGGTCTGTTTTATCTCCAAACCTTTATTTCCTACTTTTCATTAACAACGATCTTCTTAACTGCACTTCTAACTCAGTTCACTTTATGCCGATGACTCAAACTCTCCATTCTTCCACTCATTTTTAATTTTTTGCTCCCTCGTTTGTATCTAGAGTTGCCTCTCGTTCTACAGCTTCCGATTCAATTCTTCGATTAGGTCGAATTTCTCAGTGGCGGAAAACCGTACATCTTTGAAGTTCAACTCTTGAAAACTCAACTTCTTCCAATCTCCCTCTCTAAGACATAACTCCCAACTTTCCTATCCCTTCGAGGCTCTAATGTCTTACCCGTAAAAAAACATAAACATTCTAGGACTAAACATAATTAGTGAATTGTCCTTGGAGACCTCAAATCACATCGGTTGCTAAAATGGCCTCAAGAAAGCTGGAATTCTGTTCAGATGCGTAATTTTTTTCTTCTGCTCAGATATCCAGTAATATAAAGGTCTATTCGCCCGCATTGGAATACTGTTCCCCCACATTTGCGGTGGATCCGGTTCCCACCCTCCTTTTGGATAGAGTTGAAGCTAAGGCAAGAGGCAATATAAACTGTCCATACTCTCTGACTCCCTTGACCCTCTTTCTCTGCGTCGCGACGTTAGTGCCCTATCTCTTTTCTATATGTATTACAACGGCAGGAGCACTAGAGAATTGACCTCTCGCGTTCCTCCACCACAGCGTCGCCCTCGTAACACAAGAGCAGTCTTGTTCTATCATGAAAATAGTGTGAATATTGGAGACTCAAGATCACTCGGTTATGGCCCCTTCTTTTCCAGCCACATCTGTTTGTGGAACTCCTGCTTGCCTTCTTTTATTTTCCCGCAATGCTTTAAGATTCTTCCTCTATTTAAAGTCCCGCGGTCTGCGCCCACTGAGTGAATTGCGTTAGCAAGCCTTGTCATGGTGGCGTTACTTTTCATTATTTTAATTTTTATTTCTATGTTAATTTTTTTTTCTATTTATTTATTTTTTATTATTTTTTTTTTTTTCCCATCATTTTGAAAAGGCATTGCCCGGAGTATGGTTATCATATAAAAAAAAAAAAAAAAAAAAAAAAAAATGAAAATAATAACACTGGGGAACAAAATTTTTATTGTCAACCATTGCATATTGATATATATTATATATATATAATATATATAATAATATATATACTATCATATATAATATATAACTATATATATATAATATATAATATATATATATATATATATAAGTATATATATATATTTATATTTATTACTATATATATATATATATTAAATAATATAATTATTATATATAATATATATATATATATATATATATATATATAATATATATATATATATATATATATATACTATATTCATATATATATTAATATTTAATTTATATTTATCTATATTATATAGTATATATATATATATCAATAATAATATATATATATAATATATATACTATATATAAATATTATATATATATAATATTTATATTTAAAAATATATATACTATATATATTATATATATATATATATATATATATAATATATATATATATATATATATATATATATTATATATAATATAATTTAAATAGTTATAATATATTATATATATATAATATATACTATATATATTATATATAATATATATAATATATATATAATTATATTAATATTAAAAATAATTTTTTTATATTTATATATATATATATAATACTATAGATATATATATATATATATATATATATATATATATGTTATATTAGTATATATTATATATATATACTATATATATATTATATAATATGATAATTAATATATAATATATATTATTATAATATATATATATATATATATATATATATATATACATATATATATATATATATATAACAATATATATAATATAGTAATAATATATATATATATATATTTATATATATATATATATATATATATATATATATGATAATAAGAACGACAGATTTGTATATAGTGTAGATAAATGATATATATATAATATATATATTATATACTAATTATATATAATATATATATATATATATATATATATATATAATAATAATATATATAAAAATATATAATTATATATATATATATAAATATATATATAATATATATATATATATATTATATAATATATATATATATATATATATATATAATAATAATATATATATATCATAGTAGACTATATGTATAGATACGTATACACTATATATATATATATATATATATATATATATATATATATATATATATATATATAATATATATATATATATACTATATAGTATATATATATATATATATATAATATATACTATTATACTAATATATATAGGTATATATATATAATTAAGATAAATTCAAATTAGGCTATAATTGTCAATCGATGGCTGTGACCGATTTCATTTGATCATTACGATTTACATGGATCGACGATATGTCAATCATATGTCCTGTTACTATTTGTAACTTGTCCCCCTTTCATTTTCCTCCTCGCCTCTTTTATTAGTTATATGGGTATCCAATCTTCTTCGGTTGCCTCACTGTTCTTCAATCGCTCTCAGAGCCACCTTCAATTCCTCCTTAGTGATCTTCGTCCCCCTCCTCATTATCCCCTCCTCCCCCCTTCAACCCCTATATCTTCTCCTCCTCCTCTACCTGTTCATTTACATTTAACAGTTCTCTGAAGTATTCTGTCCATCTCCTGTTTATGTCTGTTGATCTCACCAAAACGTCTCTTTGTTATACCTGAGATTGCAGACTTCCTTTTTGATTCCGCTATACGTTTTTTGCCAGTCTAAAAATCTTCATCCTTTTTGTCTTCACATCTTCCATCATTCCTTCCACCTCTCTCTTTCTGCCTCTTCTTTTACTCTTCTTTGCACTCTCTCTGCTTCATTTCTTGCCTCCTCATACTGAGCCCTTGTCTGTGCAGTTCTATTTTTCAAACATCTTCTCATCCATACCGTTTTTTCTCTTATTGCCTCCTTCACTTCTTCAGTTCACCACCTTCGTGCATCTTTCCTCGTTCCTCCTACCCATCTTTTACCCAGGGTCTCCTATGCTTCCCTTCTTACCATTTCTTGTATCTCCTCCATCTCTGATACTCCTTCTAGTTGTTCTAGGTCTTCGTTTACTTTTCAATATATTCACTTTTCCTGTCACACTCCGTTCAGTGACTACACTGTAATTACATTTTTTTTCTTTATTCGACACTTTTGTGTATTACCTCCAGGTCCGTGACCAAAAATGCTTGGATCGAAATCCATTGTACTCCAGTATCATTCCATTCGCTGTTATCCTTACTATCAGACGATATTATATAGCTATAATAGATCTCTATAGAATTCTCCTGTGATGTTTATACCATCCATAGCTTGTGAACCTATTGTGAACCCCTCGTTGGACAAAGCCATGTCATTGATCTTCATTCCCTTTCCTTAAACATAAATCTATCAACCATCTCTCCTCAACTTCCTTATCTCCTCTCCAACTGTCACCACATTCTCTCCACTCGTCTCTTCGCCTTCCCACTCTTGCACTGAAATCTCCAATCAGCAACAATACATCCTCCTCTCTTCTTCCGTCATCCACCTTTCCTCCAAACATTTCTATGCGAGTGTCTCTTTCCTCTTTCTGGGTGTCCTTGTTCGGTGAATTAGACCTGGTAGAAGTGGTATCTCTTTCCCTTGATTTTAAAAGGCATCTTCCAAGTCTTTCATGTAGGACTTCTATGGTCTGTATTAAAGTGTGACATCTCCGTATTAATTAGTAATTATCTACTCCATTATCTATCAATACCATATCACCCTCCCATACTCTTTCTCTCTCTTCGTCTCAAATAATATAAGCATCTCAGCTATTCCCATTGCATCATATCCAAGATCTCTTCCTCCTTTCTACCATACGTTGCAATATTAAGGGTAGCGCATATAATTTTAAAAGCGTTGTTCATGTTTCTGCGTCCAAAATAGTTTCTGAGGTCTGTTACCTAAAGTCTTTCTACATCCGAGGTGGTCCTTGAATATTGCAAGCAATTTCAGTTCAGGCAGTTGCTAGGCCTATCCTACCCTAGCCAAGAGCTCCATTAGTCCAACCCATGGTGCCCGACGATGACTTTGAGTTAGACCTATGCACCCCATATACTATATATATATAATATATTATATTATATACTATATATATATATATACTATATATATATAATATATATATATATATAAAATATATAATTTTAAAAATCTATATTCTTCTTACTATAAATTTTAAATATTCGACTCTAGCTACTCGCAGTGGGAATAATAAAAAAAAAAGTTAAAACATTATTATTTAAAATATTAGTTCATAATTTTAATAGTAACTGTAAAGAGGATATTTTTTTTTTTTGTTTTTTTTTTAAAGAAGAAAATCTAAAGCAAAACCTATGAAAATTATTCAGAAAGAAAATATTCTTTAATAGTAAGATGGGATATATATATATATATATATATATATATATATATTATATATATATATATATATATATATAATATATATATATATATAATATATATATATATAATATATATAATATATATATATATATATATATATAAAGGGGAGAATTTTGAAGACTCCAACCACGAGACCAAACAACGTCGTTGTTTATATATGCAGAACAACCTAATTTGGCTGACAAAGGGGGATAGAGGCAGTAGGAGGAAATAGAGTAACGTTTGTTTTCGGGAGTTTCGGTCCAGAACACGAGATCAGGTTTTAGATTGAAGGGAGGTGGCTCAACAAGTGGAAATTAGAATGAGAATTTTAATGTTACAGATTTTAATGAAAATAGACCGTTCACAATAGCAACATAGCAACCTGGTGCGAAGCCGTGGCTGCACCATTTTCACCACCGAATAATGCAAACTTATAAATTGCGATCGAAAGGAGTGGAGGAGTTGTATTTCTTGGATGCCGCCCCTTCCAAGCATTTCAATGGCAGATTTAGGTTTCGAATTTTCCAGTAAGAGCTTTAAAATCTGCGGAGAACATGTGAAGAAGGAAAAAGGTAGTGATATTCATAAAGCTCCAGTAAAGTAGAGAGTACGCAATAAATTTTTACTGGAAAGGACGAACAAGGGCTCAACGTAGTGAAAAGGGATTTACCAGTCAAACCTAACGCTCCATTGGGGTGGGCCCTTGAATTCTGTATAATCCACTCTGCAATACCTCAGAGGATATTCAACTAACAATATTATATATATATATATATATAATATATATATATATATATATAATATATATATATAATATATATATATATATATATATATATATATATATAAACAAGGTAAGAATATTTCTGAAACATACTTTAAATGGAATTGCTCGTCTTCTCAATTTGGCACCAATTTAATAGGGAAAATTTGCTTACAAGAGTATATTACATGTTACCTGAATGCTCTACGGATTTTCGTAATTGGAATATTGCATATTTTTATACGTTTTCAAGTTATATATAATATAAATATATAATATATATATATATAAATATATATTATATCATATATATATATATATATATTATATATATATATTATATATAATATATATGTATATACTAGTACTATATATATATCATATATAAGTATATATATAATATATATATATATAATATTATATATATCTATATACTAATATATAATATACTATATATATATATATATATATATAAGTTCTGTATATTGAACTATATATATAATACTACCTTATATATATATATATATTATACATATATATTATATATATACTATATATATATATATATATATATAATATATATATATATATATATATATGTATATACATGTATATATTAATATAAGCTATTATATTATATTATATCATATATATATATATAACCTATAAAGTATATCATATATTATATATATATAGGTATATAATATATATATGTTATATATATATTATAGTATATAATAATATATATAATTATATAAGTACTAACACATATATATATATACCTTATATTATATAATATATATATATATATATATATATAAGAGAGAGAGACGAGAGAAGAGAGAGGAGAGAGAGAGAGGAGAGAGAGATGAGAGAGTAGATCCCTCGTGAATATCCTCCTACAGGTATTGCCAGAGTGGATTTACGAGAATTCCCAACTGACAGCGACGGATTTCCTAAGGGTATTAATCACCCTTCCGTATGTTTGACTGATAATGTAATTATCGTCTGAATTACTCACCAAACTACTGAAGGACTAAGAATGAGTCGTTGTAGGGTAGATGTGAAAAATATAAAAAAGATGTTTGTAGGAAAAAGACATAAAGTGTTAACCACAATCTTTAAAAAACCACCGCTGATGAATACAGAAAATAACAGAAGTTCAATTTTAAGTGTAGATGTTAACAAGGAAAAATCCGAAATATCTGTGCAACCTGCTGTAGCAAACAAACAAATGTAATGTTGTGTTGCCAATTACTTTGTATAACGATTTTAGACTAGAAATCCTTTCTCTCTAATTAATTGACACCATGTATATTTAATACCAGAAAAAAGAATCTGTCTTGTTGGTAATAGGAAGAAACTCGTGCTTCTTTTAAAAGTTTAAAATCAGTGTCAATGACATTAATAATTAGTAATTATTGAAAGGGATGATTAGACTTGTATGAATGATATTTTGTAATATCATTTACGAAGAAATGCCCTCAAGAATATCGTATAAAAAAACTTTAAGTTCAACCTCCGTTTTACGCGTAATAATAAAACATATAATCAAAGACGCAATGAAAAAGTTTGATTGCACCTCTAAATTAAAGATCTAAATTTAATTAAATGATAAAACAAATAATCTGTTTTTGAATAGATCCTCCCTCCCTAAATAAAGAGTGTCTGTAGTGGTTATTTTCTTACCACAATTTTATAATGTTAATGCCACCTACTCGATTCAACTTGAAGAGTTTTATCCTTTTATGTGACACCACAAATGCAAACCATAATCATATAGTCACAACTGTATCCTTAATACGTTAGCCACACTCAACCCATAAGGATTATTTCTTATGAATCGGTGCTTCCTGAAACTAGACAGAAGAAAATGTAAAAAGGCGATAAAGATGAAGGGTTACATCAAGATGTGTATAGATTTATTAACAATTAACCGAATTGAAGTTTCAGTTAAAATGATCTCTAACCATGCGGAGATAGTGAGTGAGTGTCTGATAATCAGAACTCTTAATCTCGTATCACACCCTGTTGAGCTAATTGAAATCATAAATAACAAAGGTGAATATTGGCAGGCGGAAACCAAAACCATGGCAACCGAGAGTGTTTTAATACTCAATCAAATGCAAAAAAAAAAAAAAAAAAAAACAAAAAAAATCCAAAAACGTAGGTACACATGAACGAGTTTACATCTCGTCATGGGTAAATAACGAAAGAGATGTCCACTATCAAAGATAGAATGGAAAACAGCAAGACTACCTGAGTGTGAACAAGAATTCTTACATTTATCGTTACAGTTTCAAAAGACGTTGTGCACGTTACTTTCGTTACAAAATTACAACATTGAATTCTACATAGAATAATTAGATAAATACTTCAACTTAATAATAGATAATTAATAATACACTATTCAAATAATAAATATATAAATAATAATAATAATAATAATAATACATAATAATAATGAATAATAACTAATTTCATATAATAATAATAATCACATAGCTAGACTTAGAGATAGGTCTCTAACAACGAAACGTGTGTTATAGCGACCACTTGTTTACTTCTCCAGCTATAAACTAGATAACCAA
>JABUQX010042320.1:12500-20000 GCA_015478945.1 Trachelipus rathkii | reverse complement strand
TCTAATCGGTAGTAACCTAACTGTTAATAGTTTGTTCTATTCCAGTCCAAACTGTGTGCTACACACAACACAGCATTGTCAAATCATGCACATGACCGGTTTAATACAAGTCGCTAACACGTAGCACAATCGCGGGCGACTGGCACACATCACCTACACACACAACACACAGCCACCAGCACACAGCACGCACACCACACACACAACACACTTTATTACTTATACACATACACACTGTATACTTAATATACAACCACACACGACACCACGACACACACACACATTCACTATGACATTATACACACATTTCACGTATACACTTATACCACACAGTTCACTATGAGCACTTACATTACCATAGACACTGGTACATTACACTTATACACAAGCCTAGGTCAACAACACACACAGCACATACCACACCCACTTACACTATACACACATTCACTATGATACTTACACCTACCATAGACACTTACACTTACATTTTACATTATACACATGTATAAAACAAGCACGACCAACCCTTTGCGTCTTCCTGGGTCAATTTAGCCCATCCTAATTTTAGGCACTTAAACATTTTATTAAAACATAACTCTTACAGACCTTTAAAGCAGTAAATCAGTAAATCAATAGAGGTGTAACCTAACACCTAGGGATTAGTATGCTTTTTGTTTTACTGTTTTATTGCTTTAACTCATGTTTTACTGTTTTAACTTATATGTTTTACTGGCCTTTAACTCAACAGTATTTATTAAACATTACATACTTAAAGCAGTAAATCAGTAAATCAAAGAGGTGTTACCTAACACCTAGTGGGGATTAGTATGCGTTTGTTTTACTGCTTTACTGCGTTTAACTCAAGTTTTACTGTTTTAACTTATATGTTTTTTTACTGCTTTAACTCACATATTTTATTAACATTACATACCTTAAGCAGTAAATCAGTAACTCAATAGAGGTGTTACCTAACACCTAGGGGATTAAGGTATGCTTTTGTTTTACTGCTTTACTGCTTAACCATTTTTACTGCTTAACTCAAGTTTACTGTTTTAAACTTCTATGGTTTTACTGCTTTAACTTCACATATCATTAACATTACATACCTTAAAGCAGCAAATCAGTAAATCAAAAGAGGTGTGACCTAACACCAAGGGGGATTAGTAGGCTTTTTTTACTGGCTTTACTGCTTTACTCATGGGTTTAGCTGCTTTAACTTCTGCTTTACTGCTTTTAACTGTCTGCTTACTGCTTTAACGTCTGCTTTACTTTTAACTTCTCTGCTTTACGGTTTTAACTCATATATTTTTTATTTACATTATGTTTTTTATTTTTTTTAATACTTTATTTATTGTGTTGTGTATTTGTTGTTGATGTGTGATTTTATTGTGATTGATTCTATTGGTTGTATGGAGTGTTTCTTATTAATACCTATTATAATTATTACATATAGGCAATTGAATAGTATTAATTAACATACTAAGTTATTATAATGAAACCTATAGTTTGTTATATTTATTTACATTGCCATAAAATTAAGTTAATATATAATTAATATAAACATTTATATGAAAACAACACAATGACAATCAGTTCACACACGCAAACTCTTTTAAAAATGTGTACACGATTTCAAACTCGTACATGTACACTTACACTTATACACACATCACTATGACACTTATACACACATTCACTATGACGACTTACATTTACCCATAGACACTTACATTACACTTCATACACATGTGGTCAACAACACACCACACACACTTACAACTTAACACACATTCACTATGAATACTTATACACACATTCACTATGACACTTACATTTTCCCATAGACACTTCACAGATTTCCTTACACTCACACACAGATTTACTAACACTCACACAGATTACTACACTCCACAGATTTACTTACACTTTCACACACAGATTTACTTAACACCACAGATTTACTTACCACTTGCACAAGATTTACACAACACACACACACACACACACACGCACCCACGCCACACTCACTTACACATATATCGTAAAATTATTTAAAACATTTTATGTTTTAATTAAACACGTACATTAATATTACTCATAAATACAACTGAAAATTATTTCAAAGTTTCTTTAAAAACTTCTATATATAATTAAAACAGTATTTTGAACAAAGAATTTTATTATTAACTGTTAAGAGCTTTTTGTTATTAATTTTTATAACTATCAAGTTTTAAAATAAATTTTACTAAAATTATTGAAATTTATTAAAAAATATATTTTACGTACCTTAAATCCATAAAATCAGTGAAATTCAGTCAGCGGTCAGCCCCCGCACCCCTCTACACCAAGCTATGCCACGTTTTTTTCTATGGACTTACTGCTTTACATCATCTATAGCCATAATAAGTATAAAAATAACAAAATAAGTTCTTCTCTGCTAACATAACATGTATTTTATTAAAATCATTCTAAGTTTTTATTTAAAAATAACAATTATTCACTTACATTTATATTATTCACTCGATGTTAACTAAAAATATTTCAAAGTTTTTTAAATAATTCGGATTTTCTTTATTATTATTATTATTATTATCTATGTACATTGACAATCCATCACGAGAAAACACAGCAACCCGCACTCCTTACAGATACGAAACTGACCTCTCTCCTGTAAATGTGTTGAAATAACTACTTTAGGTCTAAATTTAGGATAATCCTTTTTGTAACCCGGGGCGATTTAAGCCTAATTCCAGGTCAAAATATATTTCAAACTGACCTTTTTCTGTAAAAATGTGGTGCAATAACTACGTTAGGCCTAAATTTAGGCCTAAATTTAGGATAAGCCTTTTTGTAGACGGGCTAATTTAATCCTAATACCAGGTCAAAAGGTATTTCTCGTATAGACAAGAATCATTGTTATTGTTATTTTATAAATATATTTCCAACTGAAACATGCTGGATCGGTAAGATCCTTTAAGCAGGTAAAAAGGGAAATGTTTTCCTTACTTGTGATTGGTCGGGGTAATCCTTATCTCTATATGACCTCGTATGTGATTGGTCGAGAATTATTTTATCGTCTTTTGAAAATTAACTTTGTTCTTTAAACTTGTATTTGAGCAGGTGTGTGTTTTATTATCTTTTAGACCCAAACTCATTTTAAAATCATAGTCATTTTAGCTGTTAAGCGGTGCACAAGTTATCTGATTTGTATTAAAAGTGTTTTATTTTTACTAAGTGTATATCATATTTATAATAAATACTTACATTGAGGAATAATTATTAATTTCACTAGAATAGATAATAATTAATTCACTAGTTCATAAGCTAACCACCAGGGCTCAGCATGAGCCCCACCCGCAAAGGCAGCCAACCCCGCACCCGCTGGTGCGTCCCGCGCGTCCCCGCCCGCCGCGTGCGCCCGCAGGCGCAATATTCCCGCGTACTCGCCCGCCGTGTGCGCCCGCAGGCGCAGATATTTCTGCGTTCCCGCCCGCCGCGTGCGCCGCAGGCGCAATATTCCCGCGCAAATTATTATTTAGAACACGCACACACACACACACACACCCACACACACACACACACACACACACACACACACACACCACACACACACACACACAGCACACACACACACACACCACACACTTACACATTACGTATAATTATTTAAAACATTTTATTTATTGTTATTATTATACTTAGTGTTATTTTACTTCATACTATTTTTATTATTATTTAGAACACCACATTACACAAACACAACACCGCGACATACACCACACAACACACACACACACACACGCACACACACACACACACTCACACGCACCTCACTTACACATATAGCGTATAATTTATTTAAAACATTTTATTTTTATTTATATTATTATACTTAGTGTTAGTTTACTTCATGCCTAGTGGTTTTATTATTTAGAAACACATGCACACACTCACAACCCCCCCCCCAACACCACCACACACACACACACACACAACACACCACACACCACACACATACACACTTACACATACGCACCCACCCACTCGATTTTTGATCCCTCAACTTTGATGCCTCAGCTTGTGATGCCTCAACTTTGATGTGTCTGCAGTTTTTTGATCCTCAACTTGATGCCTCAGCTTTTGGATGCCTTAACTTTGATACCTCAGCGTTTGATGCTCACTTTGCATGGCTCAACTTTAATAACTTACTTTGTACCTCAGGCTTAGTGGTCATCTTCTGATGACTCATCTTTGTGGCGTCATTCTTTGGATACACCTATATTGATGATCAGCTTATAAGCAGTTAACCACTTACCATAGACCTTACACTTACACTTATACACACATACACTATATCTCTTATTTCACACATACGCACATACACATTGACACTTCCGCTCTCCCATAGACACTTACACTCACCCGCACACACAATATATATATATATATAATATATATATATATATATATATATATAATATATATATATATATATTATATATATATTATATAGTATATATATATATTTCCATCGCGCGGGAATATTACCGCCTCGTGCGCCTGCACGCGCGGAGTTACGCGGAAATATTGCCTGCGGGCGCACGCGGCGGGCGGGGAACGCGAATATTCGCCTGCGGGCGCACCGGCGGGCGGGGACGCGGCGGGACGCACCAGCGGGTGCGGGGTTGGCTGCCTTTGCGGGTGGGGCTCATGCTGAGCCCTGGTGGTTAGCTTATGAACTAGTGAATTAATTATTATCTATTCTAGTGAAATTAATAATTATTCCTCAATGTAAGTATTTATTATAAATATGATATACACTTAGTAAAAATTAAACACTTTTAATACAAATCAGATAACTTGTGCACCGCTTAACAGTAAATGACTATGATTTTAAAATGAGTTTGGTTCTAAAAGATAATAAAAACACACACCTGCTCAAAATTAAACAAGTTTAAAGAAAACAAAGTAAATTTTCAAAGACATAAATAATCTTCTCGAACCAATCGACATACGAGGTCATGATAGAGATAAGGATTACCCCGACCAATCACAAGTAAGGAAAACATTCTTTTTTACCTGCTTAAAGATCTTACCGATAGTCCAGATGTTTCAGTTGAAATATAGTATAAAAATAACAATAACAATAGATTCTGTCTATACGAGATTACCTTTGACTTCTGGTATTAGGATTAAATTAGCCCGTCTACAAAAGGGCTTATCCTAAATTTTAGGCCTAAATTTAGGCTAACGTAGTTATTGCACCACTTTACAGAAAAAGTTTCAGTTTGAAATATATTTTGACCTGGAAATAGGCTTAAATCGCCCCGGGTTACAAAAAGGATTATCCTAAATTTAGACCCAAAGTAGTTATTTCAACACATTTTACAGAGAGAGTTCAGTTTCGTATCTGTAAGGAGTGCGGGTTGTTGTGTTTTCTCGTGATGGATTGTCAATTTACATAGATAATAATAATAATAATAAAGAAAACCCGAATTATTTAAAAAACTTTGAAATATTTTAGTTAACAATCGAGCGAATAATATAAATGTAAGGGAATAATTGTTATTTTTAAATAAAAACCTAGAATGATTTTAATAAAATACATTTTATGTTAGCAGAGAAGAACTTATTTTTGTAATTTTTACTGTATTTACATGCTAAAGATGGATGTAAACCAGTAATGTCCAGAGAACCAAAACGTGCATAGGCTTGTGTAGAGGGGTGCCTGGGGGCTGATCTTACGATTTACTGGATTTATTGATTTAGGTACGTAAAATATATGGTTTTTAATAAAATTTCATAAAATTTTAGTAAAAGTTATTTAAAACTTGATAGTTATAAATTTATAAACAAAAAGTATTAAACGAGGTTAATTAATATAGAGTTCTTTGTCAAATAATGTTATGATTTATTATAGAAGTGTAAGAAACTTTGAAATATAATTTAGTTTAGTGAACTGAGTATATAAAATGTAGTGTTTAATTAAAACATAAAATGTTTCAATAAATTTTACGTTATATGTGTAAGTGAGTGTGCGTGGTGCGTGTGTGTGTGTGTGTGTGTGTGTTAAATCTGTGTGCAAGTGTAAAGTAAATCTGTGGTGTAAGTAAAATCTGTGTGTGAGTGTATAAATCTCGTTGAGTGTAAGTAGATCTGTGTGAGTGGGTAAGTAAATCTGTGTGTGTGTAAGTGTAAGTAAATGTCTATGGACAAATGTAAGTGTCATAGTGAATGTATGTATAAGTGTCATAGTGAATGTGTGTATTAGTGTAAGTGTGTGTGTGTGTGTGACCACAGTGTGTATAAGGGTAAATGTAAGTGTCTATGGGTAAATGTACAGTGTCATACTGAATGTGTGTATAAGTGTCATAGAGAATGTGTGTATAGTAAGTGATGTGTGGTGTGTGTGTGAGTGTGTGTGTGTGGGTGTGTGTGTTCTAAATAATATTAACAATAGGCATGAAGTAAATACACTAAGTATAATAAAAATAATAAAAATAAAATAATAAAAAAATAATAAAAATATAATAAAAATAAATAAAAATAATATAAAAATGAAATAAAAAGTATTAAAACAAAGTAAAAACAAATGTGAATAAGATATTGAAGTAAAACAGTAATTAAAGCAGAAGAGATTAAAACGAGTTAAGCAGAAAGTTAAAGCAGTAAAGCAGAAAGTTAAAGCAGTAAAGCAGAAGGTTAAAGCAGTAAACATATGAGTTAAAGCAGTTAAAGCAGTAAACAAAAGCATACTACCCCCCCCTTGGTGTTAGGTCACAACTCTACTGATTTACTGATTTTACTGCTTTAAGGTTTGTAATGTTAAGAATATGGAGTTTTAAAGCAGTAAAACATATAAGTTAAAAGTAAAACTTGAGTTAAAGCAGTAAACATGAGTTAAGCAGTAAAGCAGTAAAACAAAGCATACTAATCCCCCCTAGGTGTTAGGTAACACCTCTTATTGATTTACTGATTACTGCTTTAAGGTATGTAATTTAAAAATTATGTGAGTTGATAAAGCAGTTAAAACAGATAAGTTAAAACGAGTAAAACTTGAGTTAAAGCAGTAAGCCTAAAGCAAAGCATTACTAATCCATCCCGAGGTGTTAGGTAACCACCTCTATTGATTTACTGATTACTGCTTTAAGGTATGTAATTTAATAAAAATGTGAGTTAAAGCAGTAAAACAATGAGTTAAAGCAGTAAAACATTGAGTTAAAGCAGTAAAACAGTAAAACAAAAGCTACTAATCCCCTAGGTGTTAGTTAACACCTCTATTGATTTACTGATACTGCTTTAAGTTTCTGTAAAGTATATGTTTAATAAAAATGTTTTAAAGTGCCTAAAATTAGGATGAGCTAAAATTGACCATGGAGACCCAAAGGGTTGGTCGTGTGTTTATACATGTGTATAAGTGTAAATGTAAGTGGTAATGTCGTATGGTGAAGTGTAAGTGTCATAGTGAATGTGTGTATAAGTGTAAGTGGTGTGTGTATG
>JABUQX010042319.1:0-19917 GCA_015478945.1 Trachelipus rathkii | reverse complement strand
ATATATATATATATATATATATATATATATATACATATATATATATATATTATTATTATATATATATTATTATTATTATATATATATATTTAAATATATATATATATATATATATATATATATATTATATATATATATATATATATATATATATATATATATATATATATATATATATATATATATATATATATATATATATATATATACATATATATATATATATATATATATATATATATATATATATATATATATATATATATATATATATATTATATTTTTTTATATTTAAATATATATATATATATATATATTATTATATTATATATATTATATATATATATATATATATTATATATTTATTATTATTATTATTATTATTATTAGTATTAGTATTATTAGTATTATTAGTATTATTATTATTATTATCTTCACAATTATTTTTATTATAATTAATTTTTTCATAATTTTTTCGTAAGGATTTAATTGATAGGAAATCGATTTCTGCTGAAAATAACTTTCACTAATTTAAGATAATTTCTTAAAAAAGATATTACTCAAAGCATTATTGATTTAATGGTTGCTACGAAGCAATAAAAAGAGGGGGTGTACCCCATGTCTTTATTGGGGATCTACCCCATATTTCTATTGGGGATCTACCCCATATTTCTATTGGGGATCTACCCCATATCATTATTGTAGATGTAATCTATATCATTTTTTTTGGGATGTACCTCAAATATCTTTATTGGGGATCTACCCGATATATGTATTGGGGATCTGCCTCATATCGTTATTTTAGATGTACCCTATATCTTTTTTTGTGATGGACCTCATGTTTTTATTGGGCATCTACCCCATATCTTTATTGGGGATTTACCCCATATCGTTATTTTAGATGTACAATATATAATTTTTTGGGTTGTACCCATGTCTTTATTGGGGATTTACTTCATATATCTATTGAGTATCTACCCCATATCATTATTTTAGATGTATCCCATATCATTATTTTAGATGTATCCTATATCTTTTTTTGGTATGTACCCATATCTCTATAGGGAATATACCCCATATCGTTATTTTAGATGTACCCTATATCTTTTTTTGGGATGTACCCATATCTCTATTGGAAATATACCCCATATCGTTATTTTAGTTACACCTATATCACATTTTGGATGTACCCTCATATCTTTATTATTATGTATTACATATTTTTATTTTGGATCTAAGCTATACATCTCTTTGGGATGCATCCCATATCTTTTAGGGAAGGTTGACCATATCATTATTGAATTTACCCATATCTTTATCAGTCACCCTAGTATCTTTCTTTAAAGGGAGATCTTCCCATTTTATTTATTTGAGATGGGCTTCATATCTTTATTGGAGATGCATCCCATAACTCTCTTGGGAATGTGTATCATTCTTTGTTGAGGATGGGCCCCATATCTTTAATGGGGATGTACCAAATATCACTATTGGAGATGTACCATAAATCTTTATTGGGAATGCACTTTAAATCTATGATGGCAATGTACCCCATATCCTAATTGGGTATATATACGATATATCCTCAAGTAAATTAGGTTGTTCTTCTTTTAGTCAGTCGTAATATAAAAACAATAAGATAAAACTATAAAATTTACTATAATTATATTCCGAAATATTCGCATAATATTTTCAGTATTCCTATTTCGAGAGACAGTGACTGAACCTTTCGTCCACATCGTCGTCAAAACAACCTAACGTAACTCTATACCTTTTCTTATTTCTTTCTTGTTATGCCAAAAGAAACAATAATATAAACAATTTTATAGGCTAAATTTAATATATCTAGTATTATTATATAAATATATATATATATATTATAGTGATTATACTTATGATATATATAGTATATGAGACATATATGTAAAGGTAAAAATACATGTATTTAAATGAATAATTATATATATACATAAAATGTTTTCAAGCAAACACCTTCATTTATCTTCCCTTATATAATATATCATTATATATATATCCGGGGTGATATATAATAGGAGGATTACTAATAATAATGATCGATATAGTATATATAAATAATAATATACTAATATATAATCATGGCTTCCTTCACGGGAAATACTATCGTCTTCATTTATCTTCCTTTATATGAGACTATATGTAAAGGTAAAAATACATGATATTAATATTATTACATTATCATATATATATATATCCTACTATACTTTATATATATATATATTAATATATATATATATATAATATGATTATATATACTATATATCATATCAAATATTATAATATATATATATATATATCTCTCAAAATTAGCGCACCACAAAGGTACCGTAGGCCCGAAGCGAAGAGAGGTAGTAGTTAGGAAAAGGCTTGAAGAACGCGACAGACACTTTATAAGACGATTCGACAATAAACACCATGGGGGATTTCACTCTCCCGCCAGGGTGGGGTGAGCTGGGTGTTAGGTTGGAAGAGGTGTGAGGCCAAGGTGCAGCCCAAAGGGTTTTGCAGTAGGGCTCGGCAGGTCGGCACTGCACACAACAAAATGTTGGTACGTGCGCGGCGGCCGCGAAGTATGTGTTGAGTCTGAAGGCTTCTCGAATGTACCGTGTATGATTCCGTCCAAGCATGCTCTCTATGTGCTGCTGCGGGCGAAATCTCGTTGGACAGTGATTATCCATACGTCCGCGTGTTAGTGCCTGTGCAGGTCCGCGGAGGGTCGGTAAGGCGGGGTTGCAGCTGTCGCATCCGAAGTTTCAGGTATCTACCAAATGTTTGGATTCGGGTTGAGTCCGCTAGTATGCTAAGCCACTCGAACGTCCCTAATTTGAACCGTCTTAAGGTAAGTTCGTAACATTGGCCTTGTGTCTTGCATTCATGCATTAGGATTGAAAAGATGTCACCAATATAGGGCATATGGCACGAACATATGGTCCAATGGATATCTGGTGAGTTATGCGCTTACGGGCCTGATTAAGAAGTACCCCTCCATCAAAACTGTGCAACCCGTAGGTCCCGATAAAGACGATTGCCTCCCCAGACCATGACGCGAACCCACCCTCCAAAACGAGCGCATCTGCAGCACATACATTCGGAGTGCGACTAGCGCGAAACCTCTCCGGTACAGTCGCTCCTTTGATCGCTTCTCAAGCACCGCCCCTGTCGACAGCATACAGAGAACACTCCGACTCGTCCCCCCGTTAAATCAACTTTGCCCCAAATCGTAACCAGACCACTCATGGATTGTTCTCTCGGGGCAAATGCCAGTCGCGCCCTCGATCGTGCGAGAAAAAAGGAAAAAAGTAAAACAATAACGTAAGGGAACAGGGAATAAAGAAAAAAAAAAAAAAAGAAAAAGAAAAAGAAGAAAAGGAAGAAAGGAAAAAGGAAACAGAGAGAGTAACAGAAAAAGGAAAAAAAACACCCGATTAGAATTTAATATCAAAGGAAAAACAAAGAAGAAAAAGAAGAAAGAAAAAAGAAAAGAAGAACAGAATAATGTGAGAGAACAGTGAAGGATGATACAGCATAAGAATGAGAGATAACCTGAGGATAGAGAGGAAGGAATTAAAATAAAACGGGAAAAAAGCAGAAATAACTGCTTACAAGAACAGGAGCCAATAACGGGATATAGAACAAAAAAGAAGAGAAGAAAATTAAATAGAGTGAAAGTCTTCGATGCAGCTTCAATGACCACAGTCGAAAAGTTATTCTCGAAGATATCAAGCAAATGAAACGAACAGAATAGAGAAAGCAAATGAATTAAGAAAGAACGAAGATAGAATAGAAGAAAGACGAAGATATTGCTGTCAAGACAATAGTGACATAAAGACAGAAAGAAAAAGAAATAAGGAATGAGAGGTACTTACAGCACAGAACAAAGAAGGGAATCAATCATAGGAAGAAGATAAAAAGAAAATATAAGAAAGCACAAAGAAAGAAAGAGAAAGAGTGAAAGAAAAAGTAGGATAGAGGATAGTTATAGATATAAAAATAAGAGATATGAACGAAGGAAGAAGGGCTCTAACGTGACGAGGAAGTTATGTAAAATAGGGCACAGAATGACATTAGAAATGAAGCAGGTTATATAAGAATAATTGTCAAGAGGAAGAAATGAATAAGAAGAATAAAAAAAAATAGTAGAGATTTTCACAAGAGAGAAACATAACGAGGAGAATATAGATAAGAGGATAAAAATAAAGAGGCAAAAACTCCTAGGAGCACCCACCTAAGGTAACTCTTAAAATAATTAAACTGAGGCCAGATGTGCAAAAAATCATAGAAAATACAGTAGTTTCAAAGAAGAAGAAAAGATTAATAAGTATATGACATTTAAGGACGATTAAAGCCCGAATAAGAATAATACAAGAAGGACAATGATAGAAAGTAAGTAATCAATGAAACAAATTACCATGAATGGGCAAACAATAACAAAGAGTATGAGTAAAGAAGTAACGTAAGTAATATAGCGACAAAAGTAAGAACATGAATGCGACAGAAGAAGCCACTAAGCTCGACCCAAGCAGAAGAATCACACGAAGATAACAGATAATAGAACTGACAGAGATATTGTCCTCAATTGTAAGTAAAGAAGAGAAAAGAAGGAATGAATGAAATAAGTGATGAAATTATTGAGAGAACATAGCAAGACACTGATCTCTTGAGGCACAGAGTATTATGGAAGCACAGAAAGAACCCCCAGGCAGTCGAATGATGGCTCTCATGTTATCGGGATAGGTGTCCCCAGTGCTCCGATAACGGTGAATTGAGTAGTTCCCCTATCTCTTGAGCTCGATTAGTACCCGACATACTTACCTCGCGCAACACTCTGAGTGTGTCTAGTTACGGGTTTATGGTCTTTCATAAGATAGTTGATCGCCATGGGGGATGATGGTGCAGCCAACAGAGCTGGTTGGACCCAATACGTGAGTGCAGCGATTTCTTTGCCGGAGTAGGCTGGTGGCTTACATTAGTACCATATGTATTGGGGCGCTGTGAGCGTCCGTGATGGGTTGTAGCGTCTGTATTGGAGTGTATTCATGGGGGGAGTAACACGGACTCGTCTTATCCAGCCCGGTCGTGTCCTAGCGGATGTGAGGATGAGTAGGAGAGAAAGAGAGGAGCTGAATCATATTAAGCTGCGTAGAGTTGGATTTAGCCCATGAGTGGAGGATTTTATAGTGTTAGAGCGGAGGTATGCACGAGAGAGTATGAATATTATCATAATATATTATATATATTAGTATATCTACTATTATATATATTATAATCATACATATATATATATATATAATATATATATATATATATAATGATACTACAGTGATATATAGTATATATATATATATATATATAATACACATTTCTGCACCACAAGAATTCTGCTGTTAATGCTTGTGAGTCTCAACCTGCAGCAACTTATTAAATATTTCATAGTTCTTGCTTTCAAAATAATGTGGGGATTCCTTTACTGTTTTTGTTCTATATGCGACAATAATGTATTTAGCTGTTTCTTTCTTATGGGCGAAGGTACGTACATTTCCTACTTTCGTAACGTTTGGTTCCAAACTTTGGTATGATTGATCCTCTTTAACGCAACGAGAACTCCTTAGACATGACAGACAAGGTTCATCCTTGCTGACTTTGCCAAGCCCCGTTCCCAAATCAAATTGATCAATCTTACTGCCCTAATCAAAGAGAACATTGTAGCAGCTACAATTCCACCTCATTATCTTCTTTATATGCATAGGGCATTACGGTCGTTTTACCGCCCACTTCTAAATAATTATATATTTTGGCATAATGTTGTTGTAATAACCCTTTTCTTTGTTTTTTAACCCTAACTAACCAAAGCGTCTATCTTAGTATGGTATTCAGTCATTTCCTGCAGGAACAAAAACTAGTATTTATACCCACAAGTTAAAGAATAAAAATGATGATAGGATAAAGTAAAAATTTCCTTAAGAAAAATAAACGAACACGGTTTACATTATATATGGGACAGTGTACAATCTCCTGTAACTACTTCAGTTACCAAAACTATTTATAAACAGTTGGCGAACACTTGTATAAGTGTTTAGATCCGTTATCACATGTTTTCGTTTGAATGAGCGCAGACCCAACGGACAGTAGATCCATTTGGCGCCCTAAGTATTGATCGTGATGATAAGTTAGAAGACGTAGTGTGGAAAAGCCTCTCCCCCTATATAGATATCTTCCATTTTGCGATATTAGTTAACCTCATCAGAGTAGAACGTGATACAAAACCAGTGAAGAACCAGACGGGAGAGGGGATACGAAACCAGCAGACGGTGAGAGACGGCAAAAAGGGGACGGCAGGGGGCGCGGGTGGACATTGAACAAGGCGATAGAACAGAAACAGGAAGATAGACGAGGAAACGTTAAGTACCGAACCACGAGGGGGAATAAGAGACCTGGATCAAGACGAGACAAAAATAGTGACGAATCAAATATAGGACACCGAACGCGAAACTGGATAATTGCGAATACAGAATCAGCAGGCAGCTTTCAAGTACATTAGACAATCATCCGTATATCGACCCCGATTACAAGATTGATGAGCAGGATACATCAGATGTAGACTGAATATAAATAAGAAAAATGAGTAAATACCGAAACTCCAAAGACGAGGAACTGAGATATAATAAGTTAAAACACAGAGAAGTGAGTAGATTGGAAAACCACCATAGATGAATATAGAAGACTAACTATTAATGAATTGATATTATTATAAAGCCTTATTTATTAGCAAGTACGTATATAATAGGGTAGAATAAATTAATTATTATTAATCTATCGTAAAACATAATATGCATACAACATAAGGTCAATTAAATCTGATCTTGTAACCTAAGGACCGATTGTTTTGTTCATATGTTGTCTATTACGTTCAGCCACGTTTTATGAGATAAGCCGCTAAATCATTCTATAGTTTAAGACTACGAAATTTTCGTTGCTATATAAACGACGCATGCAGAACTCTACACTATCATGAATTTCATTCTTCTTTCTTTTTACAAACAAGGAATCAGACTGTTGACATAGATAGCCCGTCGTATTTGATGTTATCTTTTAAACAGAAAGAAAAAATCTCGAACTAGGAGTTGCACTGTTTATTCATCACACACCAATGCCAACTCTTTGTTTGGCGTTTCTTTCTTTGGGGAAAGAAAGAGGCGCCAAACATACATCTTTACTTATATTGAATAAATATCTCACATCCACCATATTTCTCAATTACTCGGTCTCAGGGCCTACGCCGCCCCTTCTTGGATGTGTAACATTGGCCTGTTAAGCATCGTGTCCGTTAAAAAAACAAAATGCGGCAAGCATCGTGAGCTATAGAAGGCAAACCCTTGCCATGACAGAATTAAGGAAAGCTTTACGAGTGGCGTGAGTCCTTTAACGGGACTTATTAGCAAGTGTGGCCCACTGGTACAAAACGAACGCAAACCGCAGCAATGTCGGGACAGAGTGAGCGTAAGCAGAAGTGCACAACAAAGCACATTAAAAACTCCCAGCCGGATCAAACACCCGTAGCCTCGATGTGAGGCGTGTGCACCACCACATATTCATCGATCCCGTCTAGAACGTGTCCCTCCGCCAGCAATTGTCGTGTCGAAGAGTTAGAAGAAATAAAATAAAAGTCTATACTCCAAAAGCAACAGCGATTAAATGTAATAAACGAAGGTGAAAATTAATAGTAGAGGAAACTAGTTAAATAAAGCAGAATATACATTATACCTTATAGCACACAATACTGCCAAAAAAAATTACGACAACGAAAAAGGAGATGTAAACCTCAGAGAACCCGACATAGAAAACCAGATCACAGGCCACGCCAGATTTCTCGTAGAAAGAGATGTGAGAAAGGTGGGAGTTTGAACAGAAACAAATGGCGAAAGGGCGAAAGGAAAAAGGAGAGGTCGAACCCAAATGGCCAAAAATCAGGACATGAGGTATGGAGTGAAGAGAAACAGACTTTAGCATGCGGAGCAATAACCCCGCGTTTAGAGTGACACACAGAGAACCACAGGCAATTACTTCGGAGGCTAGTGCAAAAATTCTGACGAATGAGTAGGGATACACCGCCGGGACAACCCACACTAGAACAACTATATCATGAGCAACACAATGATAATGGTAACCGATAAAGATGCGGGAAGAGAGTCGGCACGATGGAGAGATCAAAACAGTGCACAAAAAAAAATACAGAGGATTAAAAGAACTCGGCCAGGTAGGATGAGTATACCGTTGTGAAGACCATTTGACATTTCCCCACAGCTCAACAATATGGTACAAAATGAAAAGATTCACCATATAGAATATATAAATCTATTTCCGCCCTTCACCTTCCTTGGCCTGGCCGCAACCACTTCTTCTGTGTCGGTTATTGATTGACTGCCCTGCAGACTTACTGCCTTGATGAGGAACAGGCAAATGGATAAACATGAAAGTGTATTTCCTGAAATAACAAAGATTACTCCCAGCGAAGAAATTTGGAAAACGATATACGATTTTCTCAACGTGACATATGTACAGTAGAATTGAGGCGTTGTTACCCTTTCCTGGATGATATGTCACGATGAATCAAGAGAGCACCCACACATTTTAGAAGTGAAAGAGTTCATTTAAAAAGCGTAGTCTTGGATCAGAATCTACGTACATCAGGTTCTATTATTTAAGTCTCATTTGGATAGGATTTCTGGACTTGACACACCATCCCGCTCAACTGCCAGATGAGCTTTCCATAATGATTCTACCGAACTAGATAAAAATTCATGTTCTAGATGCTTAGAAAAAGAATAACTGGTTATGATCACGCTCTCAATTAGATTTACGTATCTCAGTACGCGGCGATTAATCACTTTTCTATAACTACATTCCAGTTTTATCCTTTTAGCTTAATAGAATGATAGTCTTGCATACGATATCTTTACCACTATTGCTGAACAGCGAACTTATTCCATAAACGAAATGATTCCGTTAAGTTTTATAAAATTTTTAAATGTTCGTATGAAAGTAGAATTGATTTTCGTGCTCTTACACCTTTACATACTGCTCACATTGCTTCCATTTTTCATGAAGTTTTTAGTTTTAATTGCTCTTTTGTTACCCTGTTTAAAATTAATAATAAACCCCGGCCACATTAATCTTGTGAATTTCACTTACTCCACACAATGCCCACCTCAGAGCACATACAAAACAGTTAACTTGCATGAAAATTATGTGGCATTAAATTTTAATATTTGTCAAACAAAATCAGAGATCCGGTCTCTGAATATTGTCAACATTAAAAAAAGTCTTTCCACATGCGAACCAGCAATATATAACATATACAATAAATTTGTCCTGCATATGAAATCACTGTAATATTCTGTGTTTATTAAAGCCAGTCATAAGATTGCAAATTCCATACTAATTTATTATATGTTATCTCAGTCATGAGTATAATACTTATTTAACTTAGGTATTTAAGCCTAGCAGAACCAGTGATATGAGATACCACGCTATAAATTCCAGCGGAATACTATACTATTAAGTTCAGATATAATTTATACTTTACCTTCCTACATACTTTTATATTACCAGTTACTGATCTTTATAAAGTTTTCCTAGCTGATGATAGCTATTATTCCCTTAATTAATCTTGAAGCCAGAACCACTAAGTTAACGATACCGCTAGCAGTCATATCCAGCTTGAATATCTCATAACGTACTCTGATAAGTGCCTCTATTACACTCTAAGTGTCCGGCATATGATACCTCAAGGTAGCTATATAAATATATTCCACGTCAGTCAGCCTGAGATAAGGTACCTGAAGTATATACAGAACTCTACCAGGAACGACTCATATCAGCAATAATGCTAGCCAGGGAATACCAGGCGATAAGCAACTCCGTGTCACGATCAATCCGGCACCAGTGTAGTGCTAATATACCGTGAGAATTATAATACCAGAAGTCAATAGAAATCATAAGGTGATAAGTAGGATACAAATCGATGACGGTAATAGCCAGAATCCAGTACGTGTAACAGGACTTAATAGAGGCAATATAAAACCAGTGGGTATACTAAAGATGCTCACATAAGAAAGTGATCTATACTATATAGAAAGTATATAGTATACGATAATACCCTGATATAGGTATACAGACCCCGCCAAACGATAGTTACATGAGTTACTAAACCCACATGATAAGATTAATTAAAAGATAATATAGATATTAAAAATATATAATAAAGATATTTGAAAGATAAGATATAGTATAAGTAAGTAAGTATATATATGTATAAGTTAATATATAATATATATAATATAAAGATATATAATATATAGATATATATATAAATTAAATAATTAATTATAATAATATATAATATAGAATATAAATACTAATATAATTATAGAGGATAATAATATATATTATGGGAGACTGAGAATATTTTAGAACAGAACAAATTAAGCCACTTAAAGATAACAGGCGTGCGCATAGAAGACCCTAAAAGGAAGAATGCTTCGATTTTGTTATTTTCAAGGAACACGTAAACAGTACGAGTTGGAGTAAGTTACGGAAACGGTTGAGAAGGATTAAGTGAAAAATACACTGAATAAAAATATCGATACAAGGGATAAAAAGTCTAGGTGATTCCAAGGTTAAAGTTGTTGCAAAAACTTGATGGAAAGGTACAAGGGTGTGGAAACTAGACATATTTTAGAGATACGAGTCAATCCCCTAAAGCTGGATGTTAAGATAAAACTATTATTTCACAGTGATTAAAACTAAAGAATAGGAAAGATGTACAGTTTGCATTTTTGCTAAAGTACAAAAAGTTCAGGGACAAAGATAAAACGAAGAAAGAACGAAAAATTAACAATTGATATTAAGGTTTGCTAAGATGTATATAAATGTTATTGAAAGAAATACTGAGTGAGAGAGAGAAGCTAATTACGGAATGAGTGTGAACACTGAAAGCAGGAAGTGACGTTAAAATTAAGATCGAAGAACAATAAAAAAAGATTGAAAACGTTGATAAGTCAACTGTTTTTGGTGGAGAACATAACCTAAATCAAGATAAATACTTTACACAGGGTTATAAAATATTAGGAGAGATATCGAGGTTCGGAGAGAGTTAAGAAAATTTATGATTGAGGAAGGAGTAAATGATGATGGCGGTGTGTTCTCACATTTATAGTGGCGCAAAACTGAGACAATAGAACCCTCAGATTGAAATTCAACCGGGTTGAAACCCAATGCATACGAGGAAGATGTGATAATACCGACCAGGTTGTGTTCGCTATCACTTATGGTGAGAGAAGAGAGCTCGACTCTAGGGAGGTAGACGACGTGAGTGAGAATTGACCAAGAAGTCTCAGTTTTGTAAAGCAGACGAAATACTCACCGGATTGTAACGGCCTGGCGATTGAGTGACACAAGAAGTGTGCGTTTAAGAGCACAATAAGAGGAAGCGTGTAAGGGCACGTCCTCAGAGCATATAAAGTTGGAGAGAGCTCTCGATTGATGCTTTTGAGAAGAATGTGGTTAAAGGATCAAGATATTGGAGCTCATTGATTGAGGTGTGTCTTTTAAAACAGAGATCTGTGCAGAGAAAAGAATAGGATGTTGGGATTTTAGGAAATGATGTGACAGGAGGAGAAGAGGACGTAATAGGAAAGTGTTTTTCAGAAGGTGCGATTAAGTGTGATTAAGCATGTAGCACATTGAGTCAGGCACAGGTATTGAGTTGATGTATGAGAAGTGTTTATTATTATTAGAGTAATAATGTAGTTTTATGGACATGTATTACTATTATATGATTGAGTTAGAATAATATTATTATTATTATTATATATTATGCTCATTAATCTGATTATTAAAAGGCGCTATAGTTGTATTATTTGGGTAGAGGAATATATTATATGATGTGTATTCATTGAGTTAGATTATATTGTATTATGGTAGGTGATCTTTATTATTATTATGGGTGGAGCGAGTAGAGACTCGTATTAGTAATACATAGGTGTTAGATAGTAAGGAAATCGTGGTCTAGGACACGCATAAATATGGAGAATAGGTTGCGCTCGTTGGCGGTTAGAGGATAGGAGTGAGTATAGAAGGGTGAGATGTGAGGGGGGACGCGTCACAGGAGGGTTGGTGGGACTGAGGTAGAATATATAGTTTAATAAGCCTTTAGTTGCTGGGTGTGTTATTTGACAGGACTCGAAATAGCACATTGAAATTGTCGAATTATAGGCGAGCAGGGGCTATTAGGATTAATTGGTAAATTTCACTGCGAATTCACAAATCAAACTTTAAGTTTTTATAAAAGCTTATGGTATTGAGTGTGTTTAATTATAGTGTGCGTGTACACAAATGTTTCCGTGAGAAATATGATAAACAATAATACAGTAAAATTGTATGATAAGTACACGTCTGAAGCCGGAAGAATTTGTGTGAGATAAAATGTAGGTAACTAATGAGATTGAGAAGAGTAAATGTTTGTAAAAGTATTTATGGTGTGTTAGATTCCCGAACGCAATTTCCGATTCTGTGGCTTTATTAACATGTGAGAGATGAGTCGTTGACAGAGATTAATATTGTAAGTAGAGGGAAGGGCAATGAGAGTCTTAGAGAGTTGGATATATAGATAATTAAATCGAAGCACTGGAAATAGTTGAAAGGTTAACTGATTAGTCATTAAATTTTATGTTAACTGCCCTGAGTCAGCGGTTTTGATTGTAGAAGGCCTCCGCCAATTCAGAGTTTCTGGGACCTTCACATGATCGTAGATAATTTTATGAATTTTTAAAGTGTTGAACTCTACGTGAATGAGGAAACTCTGCCGAAAACCATGTGTTGTATTGAAATGTTCAAAGATTGTTATGCTGGCCTTCTGTAGCGATAGTTGGAACCAAAATTAGTATGCCCTGTCCCGACAATCACTTCGTACAAGTAGATAGAGCGCGAAACAAGTGTAAATGATTGTCTCTATGTCGGGTTTATCAGTGCGTTAACATCAAGAACAAGGCAGTGGTGAGATGCTAACGGATCTAGTCAACTGGGGTAGAGATGCATGCAGGTGTCGTTGCGTCAACTCTCTGGATGTGCTAACACCCCAAGAGCGGGACAAGAATTTGTTTATGAACCACTCGGCACACTTATGGGTGAATTAGCTAGATCTCGGTTCCTCGATTAATATGTAAGTAATACACCCGACGGATGTCGTTTAGTTCAGATTTGAGGGCATTTGAAGTGCAGACTCTCAGAAAATTACGAAGCACTTTCTTCTTTAACTGGATAGAGGTATATATAGCGATATAAGAGGAGTGAAGTTTGTTTGAAGATTTAGTTTAACTCATTATTCACTTTGAATTATTTAATATTCACGGTGGGTTGGTATGTTTCGTAATTATAATGTAGAAAAGTGAATCCCAGGTTTATACTATTTAAAAACCATCCTCCCTGTTTATTTACTGACTCTATTGATATTCGTGAGGAAGGGGTAATGTGATTGAAGTCATATGTCGCATCTATTGACTGAGATTTACAGAAGTATTGAGCTTTGTGTGGTCTATTCTGAGTTTAACTATTCTTTGCATTTATAACATATATCATTAGAGTGAAACGTGTGTTGCGGGCGAATATGATTGGTATTCATATTGATTTACTTAATTTAGTCTGATATTTTGATGGGTGTTTATATTGGGCAGCCAGAACCCAAGATATAGGCCACGCTTGGGGCTCTAAGAGCGATTGACATGAACATCCATTACTGATACATTAGGCGGATGCCGTGAGCTGTATATAGAATAACGCCTCACCACGGAGCTGGTGCCTGCTTATTCTGGACCATTATTGGGAGAAAGGAAACCCATAGTAGACCTCCCGTCTGTACGTTGCTCAGACGGGCCGGTTTGATCTGCTGGCTCGTAAGCAATAATTTTTGGTGTAGCTCTTTCGTGAGTAGTGATACAGGCGCCCTTTGCAGCGGAATGGCCCGGGTCTTTTAGTATTGGTTGAATACTCTGGATCATTGTGTTTTTTTGAGTGGAGAGAGATGTGAGTGGTGTGTGTGCTCGGATGGGCGTGGGTGGTGAAGGGTGAGTGATCTAGAAGATGGGTGTGGAGAAGGAGCGACTAGTTGTGAAGATCTTAGTGGGGGATGCTCAACAGCACACAGCAGAGGTCGTGGCAGACACCGTCGGGCGAGCGATTGGGATAGAGGGTTCTTTCTCGTGCCTCACATGTTAGTGATTGTTTTTTTATGCGCGTCGCGCCCACGCGGAGGCCAATGAAAGCAGAGGAGTTATTCTGGTGAGTTCAATGGAAATCGGAGAGTCTGACGCGAGGAAGGAAGATATAAGGATGACAGAGCTCGTGGAGTATACAAAGGCTATGAAGCTTATTGAAGAGTTTCAAGAGTATCTAATAGAGAGGAAATCAAAAAATTTAAGGAACATAGGAATGTGGAACTTACAATAATAATGAAGGAACTTGTATACTGGTTTTGAGAGTACCCAAAAGAGAAAACGGTGATAGATCAGTATTGATAAATGGAAGCTAATAAAAGTAAATGTTGGAAAAGCAGCGTGGAGGAAAAGTAGAGCCCTGATTATATAAAGTTTAAGAGCAAAAAGAGTACAAATGCCATTAAGTATAGAAGTAAGAGTAAGTAAGAGAAACTGATAGATAGAAATTATGTTGAAAGGAGAACTGAAATGTAGAGAGAAAGGAAATCCAGTTGATAGGGAGGCAAAGATAAATTACCAGAAAATGAAATACACAGTAGACACAACGAAAAACGTAAGAAGGAGAAGAGGAGACGAAGAATAGAAGAGGTAGGAAAGCAACAGAAGTAATAGAAGTAACACATTTGATTAATATGATCACGGTAATCAGAAGTGGAGAAGAGAGGTCGGAGGGCTGAAAAGCGAAGTGGAATAATAGAGGACAGTTATGGCTTAATAAAAAGGCTTAAGTGAAAACGAGAAAAAATCAGATAATGGAGTCCGAACCTTGAGTTCTAGTATGAAACAGGGTGTACTCATTACTTTGGCAGGTGAAGTGCATAGAAAATGCGGACTTACGTCAGGTCTCGAATTATAATTTAAGGTGTGAAACACGTTGAGAAAAGGAATTAGAAAGAAAAACGACACGAAAACGTGCACGAGTGCCTTTCATACGAGGACTTCGAGCGTACATAATTTAAGGAATAGAAACAGGTGGCTGACAAAAACGAGGTTGTGAAGAAAATTAAGGAACATTTTTAGGAGATAAATGATAGGATAACTGTCATTGCAGAGATGATATTCAGCATGATTAACAGGGGCTAAGGTTAAATTATTACCACTGACGGCTTGGAGAAAGGTGCGAGATCGTAGCAGAAAGAAGTGACGGGAGCGCTACGAGTGGAGTAAGGAGGATTAGCGACGGAGAACACAAGAGGAGCACTGGACGGTATAAGCAGGGGCCTATACTAGGTAACTGCGTCTAGACGCTCAGAGCACCAGCCAACACGGCCAATTATTTTACGCGATGTCGATTTCAATTGAGTAATAAAGAAAATAACTCCTTTAACTCAAGATCACCAAAGTTTATAATGTAGGGGACTACGTTCATTTGTTTTGTTACCGGCTGAGGCGCTGGATAGCGATCGAGCAGTAGGATAAGTATTAATAAGCAAATAAGTATTCCTTATAAACTGATATGTTAATATATTATATAAATGATTACTATTATGAAAAGACTGGTCTTATATAATAAGAAATATATATAATATATATAGATAATAATATATATTAATGGTATTCAATTAGGATATATATATATGGAAAAATCATTATGAATAGGCCAAAAAAAATTTGAAACATTTATAATATATTGCTCTCGCTTGAGAATATACTGTGTCTTTGAGACCTTATCTGCAATCAAGAAAGAATTTAAGATTTTATGAAATATCAGAAGTAAATAAACTTTGGAGCATATATAAAAAAATGTTGTTTAAAAATTCACGAGTATATCTATCTGAAATAGCCGTCTTTTTCTTAACCAAAAAATACGATAGCATTTTCGGACATTAACGAGTTGACAAGATACACAAACATAAATTCGAGAAGAGGGTAAAAAAAATACGTGTATTATACATAATTACCTATACACTACGAATTGCTAGAATCTTATTATATAGAGTTAGACTACGATTCTTCGAGAGAAAGGTAATAAAGAAATTTAACATCCCGAGAATAAGTCGTTTCAAGGTCGTGGGCCACAAAAAAAGGGATGTGACAAACAGGCCCACAGAACTGAATTTATCGAATTTACGAGTATAAACTGCCTAAGGACAACCTATGAGATATATATAATTATAGTCTAAATATAAACGTAACAAACAATATAAATGATAAGGAACCCAATAAAAGAGACATAAGGAGACACTAAAGAAGCAATTTATTAAGGATGCACTCGCTCACATACAAAAAAAGTAAAGTTATACATGAGAACGATTTAAAATTAACGTAGTAATGGACAGGTGAAAAAAAAGGGAAAATAAGTATATATATATATTACGAATATAATTAATATATACTGTAGAAAGGTCGTATATGAATTATAGAGATAAGATATGATGATTAGAAATCATATGTATATATATAGACTATTGTATATAGAAAATATATAAATTATGAGGAACATAGAGAACTTATGATAAAATACAACATACGGATAACCTAAGTAGTATATATAATATATATAAATATCATATATTACTTCATGAAGGTAAATTCTACTAAAATAAAGTCCTGAGTTAGTTGATATGCTGTTGCACCGTTTATACCACCGCGCAAATCATTAAATTCTTATCTGTTCTGATAAAGGAGTAAACAATTTCAACAGCTTAGTCTAATTCAGTTAACTTTTGAGATTCAACGAAATCAATTTGGCCGAATAAAGATGCATATAACTTTTATGATGAGAGATTGGACAACCGGGCACTAACCTCTCAAAAAATTACAATGAAAAAGTGTAAAAAGGAAAAAATTATGTGAATTTTAAAAGTCTGATAGCTAGCCAATTATAACCATAAGATGTTTACAAATTTCGTTGCGAATGGATTCGAGAATTTTAGTATATACAGAATAACTATTCCTATCTTGTCGCTGTTTTAAAATTAATGGATACTTAAAAACAAGATATTGTGAAGTGAATTAAGGATGCCATTATCATATGATAATGTGACAGTTGGGCACATTAAACATGTAATATTGTCCACTTACCAATTAAATTACTCGCGTCGATACCCCTAGTTCGGATGACATACCGGATTATTATTATGTAGGTCTCAGCTGATTAAAGCGTCTCTTTTGAGAGGAATAGCACTTTGGTCGCCTAACATCTTGAGGTTTATATTTTGTTATCCATACATATCTAGGTGATCAGTACTAGCGCATTATGTATGTCTGTTTAAGATCTATGTAGATCAGGGATGTGTTTTTTCAACCGTATCTTTCCTTAAATGCCTACTCCTGAGAAGAGGATAAAAAAAGGAATTAATTATAATAAAAGATAGAGACAAGGAATAGAATATCAGATTTTAAAACTATTGTAAAAACATATAAACAATATATTAACTATGGGTATCAAATAGATATCATATGCTTCCACGTACGACACGCATGCTAAAGTGACCAGTAGTATTTCAAGTTATTTAGCTTCGTGAATATCCTGTGGGTGGGAATTTGTAATGTTCTTTCCTGGTGGCACCAGTATAGACGCGCTTGAGCACACCGCATTTATAATCTTCATCGACCGAGATGGTAAAAATAAACTAATCTTTGACAAAAAAAACTTTTAGGCCCCAAAAATTATTACAGAATTTTCCAGAACAAAGATCCAAACAAATTTCCGATATATAATAGAAATATAAAGTAAGAAATAAGAGTTCATTAAAAGGAAGAGAAATAAACTAAAAACGAGGGTTAGAATATTATAGGAACAGAACTTGCTCTCGACCATCGTACTACTAGGGACGTAGTCGGGAGACCAAGGCCACACTAAAGTAATAAAGAATCAAATACGAGAGAGAGGCATAGCCCCAGGTTATTCAGGAATAGACATAGAAATAATAGAGTGGTAATGTTGAAAAGTATGTCACTGTCAGTGTAAGTGCCAGGTGGCAATATGTGCCAGTAGTGCAAAAAAAAGGATGGCACTCCCTATACTAAAACCTTGGGCGAGATTCCAATCATCGCTACCCCTTATATCATTTAAAAAAGACCATCCGGATATATAAATCCCCTATAAAAAATAATATAATAGTCAAGGCTATACAAAAATACAAATCGATGTGATACAGAGAGAAATAGTAGCAGTTCTTGACGTCGACCACAAAGTAAAAGTGCTTTACTAAATTGGCTCCAATGACCACCAGCAATTCTAAATTCGGGTGTTTTGAATTTAAGTCGAAGTAAAATTTAACACACAAGTTGTGAAGATGTCTGGCCTGATAACATCTCAGGAGTTTTCAATGACACTAGCTTAGTTTAATGAAAAATTTCGCCTCTTTGAAAATTATAGATAATAATGAACAGGGACTGCATATATGAGGCGTAAACAGAATAGAAAATCGTATCCGCCAGATAGCTGCATTTTGATATGGCTGATTATATTAATGATGTGAAGCTCCCTGATAACCAACGTTATATATTGTTATTCCAGATCCGACTGATATAAACAAGGGCACGAAAGAGAATGAAGAACTTCACATGGAGAGGTTCGGGGGTGTGTGTGTGGAGTGCTACGGAAAAGAGAAAATTTGTGTGTGTGCGTGTGATCCTGCAAGTCTCAGAAGTAGAACAAAATGTGAGTTGTGATGTTGGGTGAGATAATAAAGAGTCTCGTTCCAAACAGTTGTAGATTAATCCCGTGTGGAGCGGAAAACCGGCAGTATCCCTGACCAGTGTTTGAATAACTAGTGCATCTTAGATCCGGAAGGGACGATGAGATAAACATGATATCTGAATCTCTCGGTATACCAGTGTTAGGACCTTGGATGCAAAAAGGGGTACAGTGATAACTCAATATGAGGTATGCCTTCTCTTGGTATTTACGAATTTTATGTTGAGAAATTAATGCCAATCATAAAGTTTTGATAATTAAGAGACTTAAATGGTAAATTCTACAATCAAAAACCTCTTTTTGAAATAGCGATGCATAATGTTGTATGAAAACAAGTAAGCGTATGGGTAAACGTTAGAAACGTAATAAGGATCAGCCATGGAAAGCAGGGAGGTAAACAAGAAATGCCGTGAGTAACCATGAGCAACAGCTGGAGAGAATGAACAACCCGCGGTGGGCTGTGAAATTAGAGATGATGATTAGATCGTGGTGAAACAAAAAGCGCGGTAACAAGTTAAGGAGGTCAGAAGCAAGTGATGCAAAGCTCCACTAGTAAGCCACCAAAGAACGACCACAGCGTGGTACAAAAACACAAACAGAGTGACGAGGAAATGGAGAAGAAAGGGCACAAGAGAAGAGTAGACGTGCAAAACCGGAGATGTGTATTGATATGAAGGTAAGGAGATAACAAAAGGAAGAAATATAAATAGGCAGACAGAGAATTTAAAAGTTTACCCGGTTTTGTGAAAATAGAGAAATGAGACGGAGGAAGAGAGGGATACGAAAGGAGTACTGGTTAAAATGAGAAACGAGAGTCAGGCGCTTTAAAGGGGAACGAAAAGGGAGAAGCCAAAATTAGGTGATGAGCACACTTGTTGGTAGACAGAGAGGATTAAAAGTGAAGGAGAGAGAAGTTATGAGAGACGATGCTGAGCAAGCAACTTATTTGAACAGTTGGGAACACAA
>JABUQX010042318.1:30000-37515 GCA_015478945.1 Trachelipus rathkii | reverse complement strand
AATATATAATAATATATATATATATATTATATATATTTATATATATACTATATATATATATATATATATAGGTTTATAATATATATATATATATAATATATATATATATAATATATATAATATATATATATATATATATATATATATATATATATATTATTTATAATATATATATATATATATATATATATATATATATAATATATATATATATATATATATATATATATATATATATATATATATATTATATATATATATATATAATATATATATATATATATATATATATTATAATAATATATATATATATATATATATATATATATATTATATATATATATAAATATTTTATATATAATTTAAATTGATATGGAAATCCTTGACATAATATAGAATTGATTCAAATTAAACTTAAGGAATACAATTCAAAAACTTCAAGTATTTACCATTTCATATTAATTCTTTTAATTACAACAGATTTACGATTCGTCAAACGATACGACGATGGATGATGTTCATATTTATTCAACCTTCAAACTCAATAAACATCAACCATTTTATAAGGTTTTATTAGAAGGTGTTTGTCCAACACGTTATGTTGCTCAAGAAAATTTAATTTTACTTCATGAACCTCGTGCATTTAATCACTCTGAAATAGGGAAATATTTCAGAAAGAGAAAGTTTAATTGTATTTTTATGCTCCAAACGAACAGCTTGAATCAAGGAATGACCAGATGATGAAAAAGTTAGACAAGAATTTTACTGAAAGATTTATCTTAGTTTAAAAATCTTCATGTCTTTTTTTATTATTATTTTCTGATGTGCAAATTTATGAACAATTAGAATTAGAAAATAAAAAATATATTATTATTATTACTGGATAAAAAATTGTAATTTCTATTAATAATTCTGGCCAATATGGTTAATAGATTTTCAGTTATTTTAAATAAAACATTAAAATTTAAAAGAAAAATGTTCAAATTTTCCTTTTGAACATATCAATAACAAAGTCTTTCAAAATTTAACTTTTAGAAAATTGTCTTCCCTTTTAGGTGTTCCTTATATTGGATCTGTTGTCTTGATTTCAAGTATAGCCTCAATTTTTTCTTCGTCACGTGGTATAAAATTTAAAAACAAACACACAAAGTTTACAAAATTTATGGGTTAAAATTTATTTCTAAATCGTTAATAAATTTAAGACACATGTTAGAGTAAAAAATGTGTAGCTAAAAATAGGAGGTAAAGGCAAGCAAATACCTTTTTAAATCAATCAAGTCTTTATAATATCATTTACTGTTTTCATTGACAGACCTTTTGGTACTTTTCCGCTTGTGCTCTTTATGTGGATTGTTTCTCTTTAGCATCAGCACTAATCGGCTCTCATGCTGACATTCTATCTTCCCTGATATCGTCTTTCCATTTCCTTTATATCTTGGTGAAATCATTCACCCTGTTCTTCACTCACAGCTCCTAGATGTCTGGGAAGGAATCCAGATGTGAGTGTAAAAAATGAACTCTAATGTTCATGTTGCAACCAAAGTCTTTAAAAGTTCTTTACATATTTTCAACAATATTTTTGTAATTTGAATCTTTCTTGTTTCCAAAGAAATTTTTCACAACATTTTTGAATGCTCTCCAAGCTTTTCTTTCTATTTCTCCCATCTTTGTTTCAAATACGTCATCTTTCATAAGTGTTCTAATGTCTGGACCGACAAATACTCCTTTAGCGTGCCTTCTGAACAATTAGGAAACTTGGTGCAAAGATATTTAAAATACTCTTCATCTTTTGGAAATGCCTTCACATACTGTTTCATCAATTCTAATTTTATGGGAAGTGGGGAAAGTAAAACGTTTTTGGATATACTAAGCTCTCTCTTTGTACATTATTTTATCCCAGGTTGTAGGGATTTTCTGTGTGATATTCTTTTTTAATGCACAATAATGTTGATCCCTCGGATTCTTTGTGTATCCACTTTGTTGTACTAGTAACATGGAGAGTAACTTTAAATCGCCACAAATGGTCTAACCATGGCCTATATTTAAGTTTATATTATTAAAGATTTAATGCTACATACTGTAGGCTCAAATACTCCTTTAAAAATGAACAATTGTAAGTTTTTATATTTGACTGGTACTTAAGACGGGAAACAGTTTTTTCGTTTTTCTGAAAGTTACTCTGAGTAGAATATTTTCTTTTTTAATCTCACCCATTCATATATATATATATATATATATATATATATATTATATATATATATATATAATATATATATATATATTATGTTATATTATATATATATATAAATATATATATATATTATATTATTGTAACCGGATTGGTGCTCACCGGTATTTAATGATTCCTATCTTGCCGCGAGGAATTAAAGCTGTTGGGGAATAGATGTACAGTTAGATAGGATAGCTATGTCAACCAGTTGACCTCATGATCGTCGGTAAGCCATACTGATGATCGGAAAGAAGGGAATGAGGTTTCCAGATTATCCAAGAAATGAGAGTTTTAGAAGGTTTCAAAGATTTTAGATAGAAATACAAGTGAGAGCTATAGGACGATAGTTGGAAAGATCAGAGCGGCTGCCCTTTTTCGGGATTGGCCTGACATATGCGCGCTTTGCCTAGCACTGAGGAATTGTACTAGTATTAAGGCATAGAGAGTAGAGTTGAACTAGGACAGGGGCCAGCTCAGAAACACCCGCTTCAAAACACGGGGAGGAATGTCATCCGGGAAACTAGCCTTCCTGACGTTCATAGATCTCAGAATCTCATGCACCCGATCATGCGTAATCACGGGAAGAGGGATAGGAAACCTGTGAGGAAAAGAAGCAGGAGGAGGGATTCCTGAATCATTTAGGGTAGAATTAGATGAAAAAAAAGGAGGACAAAGAGATTAGCCTTTTCAGTAGGAGAGTTAGCTACAGAATCGTCAGAGCGAATAAGTGGAGGAAAGGCAGATTTACAAAAGTATTAGAAATGCTCTTGGCAAAGAGGTCACAAATTTTTTATCAGTAGGAGAGCCAAGTAGGTTGTCGCAACTTTGCTTTTATAGTGAAAGCGCGCTTTAGCCTGATCGAATAATAGCCTGCAACGATTCCGAGCACAATGGAAATTATAAGAGTGATAGGAGAACGAGTTTTTCTATGCCCGATAGGTAATGTAGGCAATGTCTCTCTCCTGAATGGAACGAGAACATTCTCCATCGACCCATGGATTTTGGGGAGAAAAAAAATTAGTTGAAGATGGAATGAACCCGCTCATACCCTCGATAATTACGGCCCCTACCTTTTCAGCAGTGAGCGAAGCGTCCTCCGAGTCAAAGCAAGATTCACTCTAAGCATAGTTTGCAAAGAAACGACGCAACGCCAACCAATTAGCCCGATTAAGTGCCAGAAAGTACGTTTGGGGCATGGTGAGCTGCTGTTGAGGAAAAAGGTTTAAAATTTAAGAGCTACGGATTGTTACTGCGTCAGAGTACCGATAGGAGGGAAAAATGGTGTATTTATATCGAGGAGTAGTAGTTTTGAAACATAAATCAAGATTGTTCAAGAAATTGGTTAGGACGATCTGGTATATGCGTAGGTTCTTAATTAACTGTTCCAGATCGTTGAGAATACTGAATGTTGGCCTCCTCCCTCCTGCATCAGTATGAGAGAGCCCAACCACTTAGTGTGATGTACGTTGAAATCCCATCAATAGAGGATCTGAGCATTTGGATGAGAAGAAGTAACAGTTTTCTTCATGAAGAAGTATTTAAGATATTCAAAAAGAGGTGAAATTCTGTTCCGTTAGGGAGCAGTAGCAGAAACACAAGGTAATGGTAGTAGTAGGGAGAAAGATTTTAAGCATAGAACATCGAAATTAGGAATTCAAAATTCTCAAGACGTATTACAGGAGTGTTTAATGTTTATATAGGCACAGACTCCACCATTTTAGTCTGAAATTATAGAAAAGGTAATAGTGGAGATTATTAAAAGTTAGTCGAAAAAGAATCCACTGGCTTAGTGGGTTCTTCAGAAGTAAATAAAATGTTAGGAAAGAGAGCTAGCGAGGTGATATTCCACAGATTCATGGTTTGCATTCAGGCCACCCCTACACCTTCTCTGTCCATTCATTTAAACAGACGCCCGCACAAACAAACACACACAATCAACCCATACACAGCCCACCCAAAACCCCACTGATTGGGTGTTTTTACTTTAAAAAAAACGCTGCCGCCTCCTTGCCAGCCACACAAAAATACACACATCGACACAAAGATCCAACGTACAAAAAAAATGATAGACAAAGTAAAAAAAAAAGTAAGTAAATGCTATTAGACGCATTAAAACCTTAAAAATAAAAATTATTATAATTTATGTTTATATTGACACCAAATAGACTTTGAAAGCTGATATAAATGAGTAAATGAATAAATAAGCAAACAATAAATAAGCCCACAAACCTTAACTCAATCATACGCAAAAGTAACTTGCTGGTTTATATATTAAAACATAAAAAAATAAACTTTTATATATTAATATATATTAAAATTAAAAGAACAAAAAGCTTAAAAATCCTAGCAAATATTCAAATAATGTTTTAAAGAATATAAAATCAAATAAACTTAGCTTAAAGAATCTGGGAAGATTAAAAGTTTCAACTAAAAATCTCTTCAGTGTAAAAAGTAAAACATTAAAATTATTCTTAGCAAGGAATTTAAAAATTAAACAAAAATACAAAAAGTAGTAATAATGACATTTGAATTAAAACTTGAATGAACATTTGCAAAAAACTTTAAAAACTTAAAATAAACATCATTAAAAACAAACAAAAAAAAAAACACGAGGAGAACAAACCCACAGAACTTCACAGCACCAAGCGACAATTCTTTCATCTTTTCCTCCCTCCTTCCGTTCGTGTCTACCCTCTCGTTGTATGTATCATTCTCTTGCACGTTTTTCAGATCAAGATTTTCGTCTCTCTCCCCTATCCTTATTCTCCTTTTTCTATTTTCATTTGTTCTCAATTTTTACTTTGTCTCATCAGGTTTTTTCACAACTCCGTCTGATTACAGCGATGATTCTGCTTCAAAATGTAATGGATTTGAGAGAGAATTGTCCGGCTTTGGCTGTGAAGTTCTGTGGTGTTCTCCTCGTGTTTTTTTTTCTTTGTTTTTTAATATGTTTATTTAAGAGTTTTTAAGTTGCAAATGTTCATCAAGTTTTAATTCAAATGTCATTATTACTATTTTGGTATTTTGTTAATAATTTCCTTTGCTAAGTATATTTAATGTGTTACTTTTACCAACTGATGAGGATTTTTAGTTGAAACTTTATCTTCCAGATTCTTAGCTAAGTTTTATTTGAGTTTATATTCGAAAGCATTATGTGAAAAAATTGTATCTTTCTCAATTCATTCCTAATTTAATCACATTGGTTTTAATAAAAAAGTTTTATTTTTTATGTTTTAATAAAATATAACGCAAGTTTACTTCGTATGATTGAGTAAGGTTTGCGGGCTTATTTATTGTTGTCTATTTATTCATTTACTCATTTATATCAGTTTTCAAAGTCTATTGTGTCAATATAAACATAAATTATAATAATTTTTATTTTTAAAGGTTTTTAATGCGTCTATAGCATTTACTTACTTTTTTTTACTTTTGTCTATCTCATTTTTTCTTGTACGTGATCTTTGTTATGTGTGATATTTTGTTAATGGTGAAACATTTTTTAAAGTAAAAACCCAAAATGGGGTTTTGGGTGGGCTGTGTAGGTGATTGTGTTGTGTTTGTTTTTCGGCGTCTGTTAATAGACTATAGGACAGAGAAGGTTGTAGGGGGTGGCCTGATGCAAACCATGAATTGTGGAATATTCACCTCGCTAGCTCTCTACCTAACATTTTTACTTCTGAGACCCAGCTAGCCAGGGATTCTTTTTCAAATTAAACTTGAATATCTCCAACTATAAAACCTTTTCTATAATTTCAGACTAAATGGTGGAGAGTCTGTGCCTATATAACATTAACACTCCTGTAATACGTCTTGAATTTTCTAATTTCGATGTTCTATGGCTTAAAATCTTTCCCTACTACTACCTACCTTGTGTTTCTGCTACTGCTCCCTAACGGAACAGATTTCACCTCCTTTTTGAATATTCTTAATACTTCTCATGAGACTGTACTTCTCTCATCCAAATGCTCAGATCCTCTATTGATGGGATTTCAACGTAATCACACTAAGTGGTTTGCGGCTCTTTATACTGATGCAGGAGAAGGGAGGAGGCCAAAACATTCAGTATTCTCACCGATCTGGAACAGTTAATTAAAGAACCTACGCATATACCAGTCGTCCTAACCAATTCTGAACAATCTTGATTTATGTTTCAAAACTACTATCCTCGATATAATACAACATTTTCCCTCCTATCGGTTAACTCTGACACCAATCTGAGCTCTTAATTTTAAAACTTTTCTCCAGCAGCTCCACCATCCCCTAAACGTACTTTCTGGTTTAATCGGGCTAATTGGTGGGCGTTGCGTCGTTTCTTTGCAAACTACTTGGAGGGAATCTTGCTTTGACTCGGAGGACGCTTCGCTCACTGTGAAAAGGTAGGGCCGAATTATCGAGGTATGAGCGGGTTCATCCATCTCAACTAATTTTTTTTTCTCCCAATCCATGGGTCGATGGAGAATTTCTCGCTCCTTTCAGGAGAGAGACATTGCCTACATCTGCCTATCGGGCATAGAAAAACTCGTTCTCCTATCACTCTTACTAATTTCCATTTTGCTCGAATCGTTGCAGGGCTATTATTCGACAGGCTAAGCCCGCTTCACTAAAGAAAGTGCGACAACCTACTTGGCTCTCCTACTGATTAAAAATTTCTGGCCTCTTCAAAAAATCTCTAATAACTTTGTAAATCATGCCTTTCCTCCCACTATATTCGCTCTGACATTCTGTAGCTAACCTCTCCTTACTGAAAGCTAATCTCTTTGTCCTCCTTTTTTTTCATCTAATTCTACCCTAAATGATTCAGGAATCCCCCTCCTGCTTCTTTTCCTCACAGGCTTTCCTATCCCCTTCCGTGATTACGAATTGATCGGGTGCATGAGATTCTGAGATCTATGAACGTCAGGAAGGCTAGTGGCCCGGATGGCTTCCTCCCCGTGTTTTGAGGGAGTTGTGCTCTGAGCTGGCCCCTGTCCTAGTTCAACTACTCTCTATTGCCTTAAACTAGTACATTTCCTCAACAGTGTAGAAGCGCGATATTCAGGCCAATCCCGAAAAAAGGCAGCCGCTCTGATCTTTCCAACTATCGTCCTATAGCTCTCACTTGTATTCTATCTAAAATCTTTGAAACTCTTCTTAACTCTCATTCCTGAATAATCTGGAGTCTCATTCCCTTCTTTTCGATCATCAGTATGGCTTACGACGCTCGAGGCAAACTGTGACATACTACTATCTAACTGTACATCTATTCCCCAACAGCTTAAAATTTTCCTCGCGGCAAGATAAGGAAA
>JABUQX010042318.1:15000-20000 GCA_015478945.1 Trachelipus rathkii | reverse complement strand
AATTTATATTATATATATAATATATTATATATTATAATATTATAATATATGTAAAGGGTATATATATATATATATATATATATATGTTATATATATATATATATATATATATATATATATATATATATATATATATATATATATATATATATATATATATTATATATATATATATTTACTTTTTTATTTCCAACATTTTCTCGCTGCGATTTAACCAAAACCTACTATGGGGGCCATCACTTCCACCCGGGGGGTGCAGTAGCTCGAAACCAAGTAGCCGGCAAGGGTATTTCACTAAATGTTTGTTGGGATACCAAGTTTGAATGAAATACGATATCTCAAACTCCTAAATTAGAGATTCGATATATCGTAACAGTACTTTCTTCTCCTTCTAAGAGTATCCGGCTAGACTTGATCACCAACTTCTAACGGGTATCAAATAAAACGTGTTATATATATATATTATATATATATTATAATATAATATATATATATAATATATATATAGTATACTATATATATATATATAATTATTATATATATATCATAATATATATTATATATATATGTATATATCACTATATAGTATATATATATATATAATATATATATTATATATATATAATAATATATATCATATATATTATATATATATATTATATATATATATATATTGATCATTATATATATATATATATATATATATATATATATAGTATATACTCGTACAACACACCTTTTTCCCCCAAGACTGGTAGGGACAAGCACAAGAAACAGAAAAGTAGTAGAAGAATTTGACACAAGTCGAAAAGAAAGCCGAGCCTTACGCCCTTTATACTATTAGTAGAACTCGTCGCAGTCAGAATATCCACCCTAGGGCTTCACGGGGCAGCGAAAAACCTTCACTATGGCACCTAAAAAGTGTGGGGTTCATCCCTTGGCCCAGGTGGCCACAACCATACCCCTTCACAAAACCCTGCTATTCACTCTTATATGCACCTTTCTTCTCGCCTCTGCAAACTCACATTTCTCTCTCCAGGCATTCTATTACTAACTCAATCCACTCTTTTCTTCGGTCTCCCAGCTGGTTGATTCCCGACATAAAAAAACAAAACTCAGCTGTACATCCGCTTAGCGCAACCGACTATCATCCATCGCTTTCTACATGACCAACATCATTTAAAAGTAACCTTCATTTTATTCTGCTCATTTATCACTTTCTTCACACCACACAGCGCTCTCATACGTTCATTCCTCATTTTATCATTTCTTCTCACACCTAACACGCCCATAAGATTGTAAATCTGAACACATTTTATTTTAGATCTATACCTCTTATTCCAGACCATAGTCTCACTACTATACATTAACACAGGTAACAACATAACATCGGCCAAAAATTTCTTTTGGACTCAAGACATCGTCCCTTTGGTATCCACGCACGTTTATTTGCACGCAGCACCTTCCTGCCATTACAATTTCCATTTCAAATATGTTTTAACCCCCCCCTCTTCGCTCTTTTCCCCCCCCCCCCCCTCCCCCCCCCCCCCCCCCCCCCCCCCCCCCACCCCCCCCCCCTCTGGAATCATCTGTTCCCTTTTCATCCAACATATATCCTAAATATTTAACTCAGACACTTGTTCCAGCTGCTCACCGTCTAACATAACTTTCACACGCAAGAACTGTCCTCACTCAAACACCATAAACCTTACTCTAATCTAGCGTTTACCTTCAATATCAATATATTAGATATAATATATATATATATATATAGTATATATATTATATATATATATTATATATATATATATATTATATATATATATATTTATATATATATATTATACTATATATATACTATGGACAAAGTCTTTTTATTGACCTTTTTTTAAAGGTACTTGTTACCCGAAAAATGTAGTACAGGGTATCTCTATGAAACCAATAAATAGCATATTCTAGGTTAAGGATCTTTGCTATTTAGGTTAGATTATATAATATACTATATCATATATATATATATATATATATATATTATATCATATATATAAATATATATATATATATATTATATATTATAATATATATATATATATATATAATTTGTAAAAACAAAGTGCAAGGCAAAGTAAGGGGCTCGAGCCGACGGGGAAGCAGAGTTTGGACGTTTTCCATACCCTTTAATAGAAGAAAGTTGGAGGGGCGGAGGCACCGCGCGAATCCCAAATATCAAAGAGCAGGGGTTCAAGGAGACTTCCCGGAGAGGGGGGAATAGTCCTACCCTGTCGTTTCCCCGGAAGGCTGAGAGACCCCGACCTGCCATCTCTGGGCGATTTACCCTTGGGGTATTCTTTAGATAAAAAAAAATTATAAAATAAAAAAAAAAATTACCTTTACTTCTGCTGTCTGACAATGGCTTCGAAAAACTTTTCTACTTTAATACTTTATTTTCCGCGTTTTTTTTTTTTTTTTTTTTTTTTTTTTTTTTTTTGTTTTTCCCGCCAAGTTTATGTTTTGAATTTAAAATCTCACTGACACAAACCTCACGAAAAAAAATTATAGTAATCTACTACTACACTTTTACTTAAATTTAGTAACTTTAACACACTGACGACGGGAACATTCGCTAAGAAATAGATTAACAATTGGAAAAATGATAAGTAACGAATTTTAATATTATTAAAAAAAAAACCCTCTAGGGGCAGATTCGTAACAGCAATTACATTTCGGACATTTGAACATGAATTTGTCTTTTCTTCTTATAATTGAACAATTTTTCTTACACTTATTTTTATGACACTTCTTTTTATTTAGTATTAAACCTTTTAATTGTAAATAGGCTAATAATTCAATATCATTTTCATTTAACAAAATTGCATTTTCGATACTTAAAGGAAACGACATCTTACTCAAACAACTTCCAGGCAAAGACTAAAATAACACAGTCAACAGTGAAAATTTTTCCTTACGCAAAGTAATACTCCCACCTACAAAGAGTTTACTATATTTTTGAATTAGAACTTCAAAACACTATTTCCCTATAATTTTTACATTACTTTTTTATTTACTTTCATTTATAATAAATTAAAATTAAAAATTTACTTTAGATAAAAAGGTCAATAGGTCGACTTTTTCACTATAGTATATATATTATTATATACTGTATATACTATATATATATATATATTTATATATATATATATATATATATCATTATATATATATATATATATTATATTATATAATGTATATATATAATATATATATGTATCCACTATTATAATATATATATATATATATATATATATATATATATATATATATATATATATATATATTAGTTATTTAGATGTGGCAACGTTTTTTTTCGTCTCTTTTCATGGGTAGAAAAATATGAAAATAAATCGATTGTTATAAAAAAATATTGATTTTCTCTCATACAGTTATAATCAATAATAATAATAATAATAATAATAATAATAATATAATAATAATAATAATAATAATAATAATATAATAAAATAATAATAATAATAATAATAATAATAATAATAATAATAATAATAATAATAATAATAATAATAATAATAATAATAATAATAATAATAATAATAATAATAATAATAAAAACTAATATCATATTTATTATTATTATTATTATTATTATTATTATTATTATTATTATTATTATTATTATTATTATTATTATTATTATTATTATTATTATTATTATTATTATTATTAATATTATTATTATTATTATTATTTAATAAAAAAAACCTACCTAGGAGATATCCATATTAACATAAAGTCTCCTCTATTAGTAGGACCCCACAAGTCTAACTTTAAATAAATTCCTAACCGATGACTGACGGCCTTGAAAATGATTGAAATATTACGAAGACAATTCCACCTGTTCCTACAGTCGCAACTGCTACATTGTTCTCTTTTTTCTCCTAGGATTTTGTAATAGAAGAGAACCTCATGATTATACGTGTTCCATATAAAGTCATGCTGAAAAGTATTATTATTATTATTATTATTATTATTATTATTATTATTATTATTATTATTATTATTATTATTATTATTATTATTATTATTATTATTATTATTATTATTATTATTATTATTATTATTATTATTATTATTATTATTATTTGAGTTACTCAGCAATTATGGGAGAAAACCGGTGCTTTAAACTACGATTGAAGGCGTTCTTTTTTGGGGAGGTGGATCGGACTAGTGGAATAAAGCGCCGGTTACTGTTAACTCAGCAAAACGCGGAGTCCAGTGTTTCGAATCCCGCTGATGAAGAGTAAAATCTTCTGTGACTCATTCATTTTAAATGAATGAGTCACAGAAGATTTTTACTCTTCCGTCCAGCGGGATTCGAACGTTGGACTCCGCGTTGCTGAGTTAACAACAACCGGATGCTCTAACCACTAGGCCATATTATTATTTATTGTTATTATTATGTTATTATTATTATTATTATTATTATTATTATTATTATTATTATTATTATTATTATTATTAGTATTGTTTTTATTTTTAATACAACTTTGTATAGTATTGATAGAATGTTGAAATGTTTCTTCATCACTAATACTGTTAGCTTTGTGTTAGTGTTGTTACTGGCTATTATTTACTATTATTTAATATTCACTTGTATTAAAATTTGAATAGTCAATATTGTTTTTATTAATACTATTTATTGCTTTATTATTATTATTATTTTTATTATTGCTATTATTATTTCTTATTTATTAATTATTATTAATTATTATTATTATTATTATTATTATTATTATTTATTATTATTATTAATTATTATCTATTATTATTATTATTATTTTATTATTATTATTATTATTATTATTAAAAAACATTATTAGTGCAAAATTTTTTTTTTTAATTTTTATTATTATTATTATTACTATTATTTTATTACTTATTATTATCATTATTATTATTGTTATTATTATTATTATTATTTTATT
>JABUQX010042318.1:2500-7500 GCA_015478945.1 Trachelipus rathkii | reverse complement strand
GTACTCTAAAAAAAAGAATACCTGTTCGGAGAGTGGGCAAGATTGGCAGGTTACCCTATTTTAGTGTTGGAGGGGAAAACTGTTTCCCCTTCTACGTTCCCTGTTCATTGCTGCCGCCAACTCCAAAGTTATCGTAGGGGCAATGGCAAACAAGAGGGAATTTTTGGACGACGCTCCTTTATACATCTACAAGGTAACTTTGTTTCTTATGTTTTGTCATTTTTTATTTATAAATTATTTAACAAAAATATTCAAATGCGTATGCGAAGTTTATATAGGAAGAAGGGAGGCAGGCTGACTGCTCGGGTACATATCGAGGCAGGTGGAGTGAAAAATAAGCTTGAGCCTCACACAAAAGACTGGAGATACCATCTGAGAAGTCGAAAATTGAAATACTAAGAACCAAAAGGCAAAGGAGTGCAAAGGAGCGCACACACATGCAAAAACACACACACAGGTGCATATAAATGCACATACACACACACACACACACACACACACACACACAACAATATATATATATTATATATATATAGATATATATCTATATATATATTTATTATTATATATATATATATATAATTATATATTAATATAATATATATATATATATTATATATATATATAAGACTAACCTTTCGTCAATTAGAATTAATATAAAATCTCATTTTATATAATTAAAGGTCCGAAGCATTACACGCTTATTAAGCAATTCCTTGATCAAAGATAAAATTGGCGAAGTGATACTTTTAAATTGGTATAACTGAATGACTTAAAGAATTAAAAATTTTCTCCAAACTTCATCACGAATCTTCACACAACCTTCGACTTCTTCCTTCCAATTTCTTACATGTGAAGTCTTCTCTACTTCTACATTCATTTTTTTCCATCGCAGGGCCCATCTGTGTAAATTTATTTATATATATATATATATATATATATATATATATATATATTATATATATATACACAAAAATTCTTATATATATATATATTTTATATATATATATATATATATATATATATCAGAGGTGGGCATAAGCGCAAAAGCGCAAAGCGCAATTTGCGCTTTAGGTAAAAAATGTGCGCTTTTGCGTTTGCGCGAAATTTCTAAAAATGTGCGCTTTTGCATTTGCGCTCAACAACTTTTTTAAGAGCGCAAAGCGTAATTTTCCGCTTATATATATATATTATATATATATATATTATATATAATTATACATATATATAAGATATATAGATATATATATATATATATATTATATATATATATATATAAATTATATATATTAATTATTATTATTATTATTATTAATTATTATTATTATTATATATTATTATTATTATTAATTATTATTATTATTATTTATTATTATTATTATTATTATTATTATTTATTATTATTTATTATCTATTATTGTTTATTATTTTTAATTATAATTTAGTTATTATTTTTATTATTATTATTATTATTATTATTATTATTATTATTATTATTATTATTATTATTATTAATTTTATTATTTATTTATTTTTATTAAATATATGTCACTAAAATTTATATATTATTATTATTATTATCTATTTATTATATTATTATTTTATTATTTATTATTATTATTATTATTATTATTATATTAATCATTATTTATATATTATTATTATTATTTATTATATTATTATTATTAATTTATGATATAATTTTATAGTAATATATAAACTTGGCGGTGAGCTGAAGTCGGTTCACAGCCGGCTCGGCGAACCTGCATTTGAAACTTTCTTTCAGGAAAGGAAACGGGTATTAACTCTATTGCTGTATGATTAAACATGGAAGCAAGCTGGCAGCTAACTCATCTGACAAAGCAAAGAACCGTTTCTTAAATTTTTGGCAACTCACCACTGCAAAAAAACTTTAAATTGGATTTCAAAATGTTTTCCTCATTACTTCAGATACTCAAATAATTCTTTTCGATCAATATTTTTGTTTATTAACTTCATTATTTGCATAAAAGTTAACCTTTCACTAAACATCTAAGAAGTTTTCGTTCTTCTGCAACTTAATTAACATACAAATCAAGTGCACATTTTGAGTCGTCAATGAGATGAACGATTTAAAGTTTGTTGATATACCATTTCGACACCCGTATGCTTGAAAGATTTACATGGATTGGAATTTTTGGGTTAATTTTTTATATCTTCACCCAGAAAGGGATACCAACTTCTAACATGTCCGCGGCAATCCTTTTTCCATAATCTTTCTTCTCAAGTTTCCTTACTGCGCTACGGGATATAGGAATCCTTTCTAAAAGCTTAGTTAATATACATCATTCCGCACAAAGTCTATGAATCATATCCTTGACGACCACTAAGAAGCACTATATTAAACGATTTCATTCTTTTTTAGGTTAACACAACGCTCACGAGAGGGCCCTATAATTGTTATTATCAGTTTGTCGGGAGATATAAAAAATAAGGTAAAAAATGAAGGATGAAATTCAACTTTCATACTTTTCTGAAGACTGACTTATATATATATATATAATATATATTATAGGTATTAACTATACCCATAATTGAAATAAAGCTATAAGTATATCCAAAAAATGGAAATTGGTACACCCATTTAGACTCACCCATATCTTATCAGATTTACATTTGTTGAGCCTATTTCAGTAGGATGTGTATTTAAAATTAAATGCTATGATAAGTATATATATATATATATATATTATATGAGTGATATTTATGTTTATTATATAATAAGTTAGTCAATATCTATAGAATGATATATATAGTTTTTACTTAATAGTAGTAAATTATATATTATATATTATAATATTTTATAGTTTATATATATATATATATATATATATATATATATAATATTGTATATACTAGAATAATGGGTATATATATAATAGTCATGAATATTAACCTAATATAATATTTAAAAAGAGTAATAATTATCTTAAGGTTGCAATATAATAAATTATTAAAGGATAGTAAATAATATGATGTGCACTAATATATCTATCGAAATATATTAATTCTCACCCTATGTTTTTAAAGTGAATCTTATAATATTGACCAATCTTATGTTGATGTCTCACCGTTAAGATTCAAATCTCGCGTACGACAGTGAATAGCTTACTACTGACTCGCTGAGAAATGGTACGTTCATATATGAGACCCTAGTAAATTTATTTATTATATTCAGAGGCCTGCACGGAGTTACCGATTTAGGAGGTGTATGTTCTTGAGCGATGGACCGTGGAGAGGCAGAATAGTCTGCGATGACTTAGGTAAATGTAGAAAAACGGCTAGAAGTTACAATTGGTAATTTTAAGCACTGATTTGAGTTTGTGTAACATACCCAAATATGATGTGATGTATTTTTCTCAATAAGCTAGGTTATTTGATATACTCTTGTGACCGGTTCCGGAGCACGAAAAAAATGAGAGCCAACAGTTTCAAAAATGGATAATATTAGTTATAAATTAATTAAACGGATTAATCAAACTCATAAAAGGAAAGTTAAAACATGCTAAAAAGGTTCTCTTTTCATCTTCACAGGATCTTAATCACTGGTCGACGGGTTGGGTAGATTGGAATATTGTTCTCGATACAGAAGGAGGACCCAATTGGATTAACAATTACGTAGATGCTCCTGTCATAGTTAATGCAGTAAGTATGTATAAAGTTTAGAGCTACTGATGATATTTTTCGACTTTAAAAATGATGTAATTAAAGTAAAATTTGAAATAGTGGTAAGGACACAGATGATACAACCACTGAAACCACCATATTTACCCATGCATTTTGCATCTTTTTATCTTTCCTTGAGAAAACGTTGCATTTTTTCTCATAATGCAATTTGTACCCTTGTTTCAAACATCTATTTGCTGCATTACCCCAAAACTCTTTCATGACTGCATTACCCCAAGACTCATGACTGCATTACCCCAAGACTCTTTCATGACTGCATTACCCCACAAAAGGCATTTAATGAAAAGAGGGAGTTGTCTACGGAAACCGAGCGAATGGAATTTAAAAAGAATACTAGTTATCCACGTTGTGTCATAAGGTTTTTCAAGGTCAAAGAAGACGCCAAGAACCATCCCACCAGTTGAGAAGGCTTCTTGGATGTCATGATCTAGTTTGAACAAAGGGTCCGCTGTTGGACGATTTTTGTGGAAACCAAACTGGAAATTTGAAAAGGTTAGGCGACTTTCTAGAACTGGGAGAAAGCGGCCTGAAACGATTTTCTCCATTATTTTACAGGAATGACAGGTCAGCGTAATTGGTCTTTGGTTGTCCGCCAACTTCGGATCTTTCCCAGATTTGGGGATAGGAATTACAAAAGCTGTAGTCCAAATAGAAGGAAAAGAAGATGCGATCCAGATTCTGTTATACAAATCCAGCAAAAATGCTGATGCTGAGGGATGGATATGACGGAGTATCATGCACGAAATCATGTCTGGACCAAGAGCACCGTCGGCGATGTTCGCCAGTGCAGTTTGAAAATGTAAAAAGACGGTTATAGGTATGATCTTCCCCTTTTGCTGTTGAGAAGTCTGGCAGTGCACTGTTAGTTCTCAATTTTGGAAAGGCTTGAGGATAGCGGAAAGAACTCGAGTGGCTAGCAAAACTATAACCTAGTGCATCTGCAACAGCAGCAGGAGCGGAGATCGTGTCAGTTATATCAGACCCATAGCGGAGGACTAACTAATACACTTTCTTAAAGGTACTTCCTACCATCAACAGGATATTTGTAATGTTAAAATAATGTTGTGGAGTCAGTGCTGGATTCGGAGCTTTAGCCGGATCCGAAGCAGGATTTAAACCATAGGTAGAACTTTAAACAGTTTCGATATCAAATCCTCAAATCATGTTTAAATAAAATCACAGATAATTATTAATTATTATTGGGAGAATGTGAGAAACTTACCTTTGTTTAAATTTGGATTTCCATAACTTGTTATAACTGCAGCAGAAATGAT
>JABUQX010042317.1:15000-21082 GCA_015478945.1 Trachelipus rathkii | reverse complement strand
TTCTCCTACACTTTGCTTCAATTTTCATTCAGCTAAAAATTGTTGCAGGGGAACTCTTCGACGAGCAAAGCGGGCTTCATCAAACGAAAGTGGCGCTAACTTCCTTGGTTCTCCTTTTGATTTTGGAATAACAAAAAAAAAATTTGTGGTTCTTTTTTTTTTTCTTGGCCTCCTTGCAAAAAAACATCCTCTAACAACTTCTGTAAATCTGCCTTTCCTCCTCTTATTCGATCTGATGGTTCTGTTGCTAATTCTCCAACTGAAAAGGCCAATCTCTTCGACCTCCTATTTTCCTCTAACTCAACCCTGGACGATTCTGGCATTTCTCATCCTACTCCTTCTCCTCTCAGGTGTCCTATGCCTTTGCCTGTGATAACATTTGATCGAGTACATGGCTCCTGAAATCTATGAACGTTAGGAAGGCGGGTTGCCCGGATGGCATTCCTCTCCCCGGAGTTTTTGAGGAGGGCGTGCTTCCGTGCTGGCCCTTCCCTCGTTAAACTATATTCTCTATGTCTCATACTAACCACTTGCCCTCAGTGTTGAAGCACGGCACATGTCCAAAACGATTCCGAAAAAAAAGGGAAAGCCGCTCTGATCCTTCCAAATACAACTATCGCCCTATAGCTTTTACTTGTATTCTATCAAGATCTTTGAAACCCTTTCTCAACTCTCATTTCTTAGATTCTGGAGTCTCATTCATTTCTTTCCGATCACCAGTTATGGCTTTTCGGCGCTCGAGGTCTACTGGCGATATACTTTCTATCTTACTGATTTATGGTTTTCCGCCCTTAGGAACTACGGGGAGACTTGCGTGGTGGCGCTTGATATATCCAAAGCATTTGACCGGGTATGGCATGCGTCATTACTCTCCAAGCTCCCCTTCCTTTGGGTTTCCTCCTTCTCTTTGCTTACTTACTCTAGTTTCTTTCAAATCGCTCAATATCAGCTGGTTGATGGGGCTACTTCTTTTCTTCCTTTTTTTCAGTAGTGGTTGTTCCTGAAAGCAAAGGTTTTAGCCGCTCGTACTCTATTCCTACTTTCTTAGATAATCTATTCACTGCACATTAACTCTATCCACTCCATATGCCGATGACTCGACCCTTCATTTTCAACTCATTTCAATTCTTCTCCCTCTATTACTAGAAATTGCCTTCGGTCTTAATCTTTCCGATTCTATTCTCGCTATCTGGATAGAATTTCCGGGTGTTGTCGTCTGAACTTGTTAAAAATTCAATTCTTTAAAAACTTAACTTCTACAAATTCCCTCTCTAGGACACCTTCTAACCTTCCTATCTCTTTCGACGGGTTTTTTCTTTTCACCTTTAACAATATAAACATCCTTGGCCTTAACATAAACAAAAAAATGTCTTAGGAAACCTCACATCCACAACGGTGCGATAGGGCGGCCTCCAAAGAAACTGGTAGTTCTGTTAGACTGCGAGACTTTTTTCCTGTTCTCAGTTACTCCAGCTCCCGCATTCCAGAGCCTCATCCGCCCTGTATGGAGTACTGCTCTCATATCTGGGGGGGCTCTGGTTTCACCCGGCTTTTGGATAAGGTCGAGTCAAAGGCCAAAAGGCTTATAAACTGTTCTGTACTTTCCAGTTCACTTGACCCTCTATCTCTGCAGCGCGATGTTGGTGCTTTATCTCTCTTCTATAGATACCACAGCGGCAGGTGCTCGAGGAAACTTATCACTCGCGTACCACCACCTTTACGTTGCCCTCATAGCACTATAGGTGCTGTGTCTGCACATGAGTTTTGTGTTGATATTGTAAACTCCAGGCTAGTTCGCTGAGGTGCTTCCTTCTTTCCTGCCACCTCTGTTCTGTAAAATTCTCTTACATGTTCTGTTTTTCCTGATGAATTTAATCTCCCAAACTTCAAAGCCTGCGTCTGTGCTCATCTGCGTAATTTACGTTAGCTGTTGACTTATGACGCATGCAACACCCCCTCCTTGAATAGAACTCTGCCCGTGAGTGGTGGTGACAACTGTAAAAAAAAAAATGTACGTGCGTGAGAGTGTTTATACCTGACCATATGCTCATGTACTTTCATGAGCGTTTTTTCCCTTACCCCCTTAGTTCTTCCCTACCCCCCTATGACGTCATCACTCAGAAGTAGATTAATGCTGGAACTGGGGTTCCAGGACCCTCAGGGTCTTTCCTGAGGTGTTTTCCAGCACCTATCCGGTGTGAGCTACGCTCCTGGGTACTTTTCATGTCTGGCGTTTTACCCTGGGGCACTGCCCTGGGGTACTACCCCAATACATGTCCATTCGCCATGTAAGTGCGTGAGTGTATTTAGGCGTGACCATATGCTCATGTACTTTAATGAGCGTTTTTCACCCTACCCCCCTTTGTTCAACCCCTACCACCTATGACGTTATCACCATATACGTTCCTGAGATATATGTTCACGACATATGTTCACGACATGTTCACGACATATGTTCGTGAGTGTGTTTAAGCCTAACTATGTGCTCATGTACCCTCCCCTCTCTGTTAGCTAGCCCGTGTACGTGGCGTAGCCACGTACATGAAAGTATCTGAGCTACTTTCATGGAAGTAGCTGAGCCGGACTGGAAGTCTGGCTCGGGTTCAACTTGAAGGCCAACGCGAACGCGACCGCCGGCTCGGAACCGACGCGAGTGCCAACCGGCACAATATTACCGGGCGCGCGAACGCCAAAATATTTAGTGGGTTATGTTTTGTATGGAAACATTTAAATAAAAATGTGTTTTTACTGACCCTAAAGCATTAAATCAGTACCGCAAGCTACCCAGAAGACCCCCCTCCCACCGTCTTTGCGATACGTCTTTACGTCTTTAGGGTCAGTAGAAACGCGTTTTTACTAACCCTAAAGACGTAAAGGCATTGCTCAAGTTACATAGAAGTCCCCCCTTCCGCCTTCTGTGCGATACGTCTTTACGTCTTTACCTCTTTATGTCTTTACGTCTTTACTGTCACAACATCAATTTTTGTTTATTAAACATGATATATATATATATATATATATTATATATATATATTATATATATATATATATATATATATATATATATATATATATATATTATATATACAGTATATATATAACCATAACAACATCACCACCAACACCAATGTCGATACCACCAACAATGCCATCACCAACAACAACAACAGCAACATTAATGCCGATACCATCAACACAGCCACGAACATCAATGACAAAGCCAATCCAAATAACACTACCACCACATCACCACCACCACCACCACATCACCACCACCACACCAAACAACAACAACAACAGTAATACCGATACCATCAACACTACCACCAACAACGCCATTACCAACAACAACAACAACAACAAAAAAAACAACAGCAACAACAACAACAATACCGATACCATCAACACTGCCACCAACAACTCCATCACCAACAACAACAACAACAACCTACTATGTGTCATTTATACTCTCTCATATCTGAATATATATATATATATATAATGATATAAAGATATAATATATATATATATATGATATAGTATATATATATTATATATAATATATATATATATATATATATATATATATATATATATATATATATATATATATATAGATGAAAAAGAAGAAGTTCACATGGGATGTATCGGTGCCCAATAGGTATTAGTGTGTTTATATATGTTTTCATAGTTTCGAAAATAAAGTCTGAGAAACCCGCTTAATGGTTCCAGAATGACAAAGAATGATTCCATTGATCAGAAATGTTAGGGACCAAAAATGGGTTATAAGAGCTGAGGTACTCGAGTTCAAACTTGGCCGTTTCGACTTTACTTTATCAAAACCCGTGTACAGAAGCATGTATGTATTTAGGTTTGTATCCTAGATTCTTAATTATTTATAGGAAAATCTGTTTCATATTTAAAGTTTTTGAAAATATAGAGTAACTTTAAAAGAAAGATGTCAAATTTTTTAATAGAAACACGTTTTTGTTGACCCTAAAGCAGTAAAGCAGTACAGCAAACCCCATTGGGTACCCCACCCCACCCACTGTTCATCCCGTGTTTTACTGTTTTGCTGCTTTACTATACTGATTTATTTTTAAGTCTTAGCAAAACACGCATTTTCATGAAAACAACTTAATAAAGATTTTAACTTTGGTATCTGTAGTATAGTGGTAGTATAGTAGTAGTAGTTAGTAGTGTAGTTGTATAGTATAGTAGTAGTAGAAACATCGAATGATATTTGTTATTAGTAAATATATCTCCTTGTTTTATTCAAACGTATACATTTATATTATTCTTTTTCTAAACTTTGAACTTGGACTTAAATAAATATATTTAAGAGACATAGCGCTATTCCGTATATATATATATATATATATATATATATATAATATATATATATATATATATATATATATATATATATATATATATATATATATATATATATATATATATATATATATATATATATATATATATAAGTATACAGCATACCATGGACTCTAGAACAGACTCAGATTGGAGAATGGGTAATAATAATAATAATGAACATACATACAATCTACCAACAGGATTCAGCGTCGGTCAATAAGTATCATCCGAGATCTCGTATAACAATTAGTTTAGTAGTAGTAGTAGTAGTAGTAGTAGTAGTAGTAGTAGTAGTAGTAGTAGTAGTAGTAGTAGTAGTAGTATTTATGCATCTATACGCTGTACATAAACTATTATATATCACAATTTAATAATTTGTTTAAAGTTTTTCACTACACAACTTCGAGCCACTGAAACTTGATTAAAACTAATCTTAATTCGTATCAGTGAATGACATCAGGGGCTGTGATTGGTTCATTTCAGCCAATCACAGTGAAGGATTGCATGATAAGAGTTATATGTACAAAGGTCCCAAAACCTAGATAGCTAAAGAAGAGGAAGAAGAAGAAGAAGAAGAATACATCATGACCTCACTCGTATAACAGTTATAACGCTGGTAGCAGCAGCAGTAGTAGTAGTAATTAATTCTTAATTCTACTACTACTACTACTACTACTACTACTACTACTGCTACTACTACTACTACTACCAGCGTTATAACTTTATACGAGTGAGGTCATGATGTATACGGACTCCTTCTTCTTCTTCTTCTTCTCTTCTTCTTCTTCTTCTTCTTCTTCTTCTTCTTCTTCTTCTTCTTCTTCTTCTTCTTCTTCTTCTTCTTCTTCTTCTTCTTCTTCTTCTTTTTCTTCTTCTTCTTCTTTAGCTATCTAGGTTTTGGGATCTTTGTACATATACCTCTTATCATGCGATCCTTAACTGTAATTCTACTACTACTACTACAACTACTACTACTACTACTACTACTACTACTACTACTACTACTACTACTACTACTACTACCAGCGATATAACTGTTATACAAGTGAGGTAATGATGTTAAATTTTATAATTTATGTCGGTGTTTAAAGCTTAGTGCAAGAGTAATGTGAAAATGTAAATGTATACGACTGTATAGAAAAGGGCTGAAATATTTAAAAATAATAATAAAATCACTCCGTGTTTTTACTACTACTACTACTACTACTACTACTACTACTACACTACTACTACTACCAGCGTTATAACTGTTATACGAGTGAGGTTATGATGTATTCTTCTTATTCTTCTTCTTCTTCTTCTTCTTATTTTTCTTATTCTTCTTGTTCTTCTTTAGCTATCTAGGTTTCGGGATCTTTGTACATATACCTCTTATCATGCAATCGTTACTACTACTACTACTAATTACTACTACTACTTACTACTACTACTACTACTACTCTCACTACACTACTCTGCTTGCTGCTGCTGCTCTTGCTGCTGCTGCTGCTGCTGCTGCTAGGGCTGAGGTCTTGTTGCTGCGCTGCTGCTGCTACCAGCGTTATAACTATTATTCGCTTCAGTTATTATTATTGTTCTTCTTCTTCTTCTTCTTCTTCTCTTCTTCTTCTCTTCTTTCTTCTCTTCTTTTTTCTTCTTCTTCTTCTTCTTCTTCTTCTTCTTCTTCTTCTTCTTCTTCTTCTTCTTCTTCTTCTTATTCTTCTTC
>JABUQX010042317.1:0-7500 GCA_015478945.1 Trachelipus rathkii | reverse complement strand
AATAATAATAATAATAATAATAATAATAATAATAATAATAATAATAATAATAATAATAATAATAATAATAATAATAATAATAATAATAATAATAATAATAAATATTAACAGGCCCTGTATAATAAAATTAAAATGCCAACAATACCAGGATCAGGTAGAAAGCAAAGCTATGAATGGTCTGAAGTTATTCGTGTTGAAAATAGCTCAAAGGTATTATGCAAATATTGCAATTTTGAGCTATCCTTAAAAATTGAGCGAATACGTGGCCATATGGAGAATGCTCAGAAAGAAGTTCTCTTGTTATGATTATGAAACAACCATCTATTATCAACATAGATGAAGCTGATGAACAAACTGCTGCAATTGATCAACCATTATCTCTAGATACTGAGTTATCTTCCTCATCCATCACATCCAAACAAAGTGTCACCATGACACATTTCTCTTCTATTTCTCCATCTACATCTCAAGGTAGTAGTCCACATCCGCCAATAAGCCCAGTTTCTCCATTCCAAACTCCCAAAGGCCCAAACTATTACTGCAAACAAAAGTACATATGCTATGCAAACAATAGCAGCACAAAAGAAACTTATTGATGAATGCATTGCAAGATTCTTTTACGCAAATTGCATTTCGGGCTGCAGAAACACAACAGTATAAAGAAATGATAAATGCTTTAAGAGCCGGATATGTGCCTCTTACAAGAAAGGAAATTGCAGGTCCTTTATTGGATACTGTTCATGAGAATATTGAATGCAAGCTTAAGAAATGTCTATGTGATTCAATGTTTACGCTTTTACAAGATGGATGGTCTTCAGTGAAAAATGACCCAATATTAGCCATATAATTAGAATAATATTAGAAATGAAAAGACAGTAAGAAGCCACATGGGCCAATCAAAACTGTCCCAGTCAAGCAAATAGAATCAATCAATCATGGAAATCCACAAAGCACCCTAGGGCTGGTCAATAACTTACATAGTATACACAAAATCTAAATATCATACACAATATAATTACACACAGAAAGAGATTCATTTTTACTAAATGCCATTGATTTTTGCAGTATGCACAGACAATGAAATGAAAATGGAAAAGATGAAGGAAGTTATAAAGTTAAAGAATCCAAAACTTATAACAAATGGATGCTTAGAACATTATATAAACCTTTTGGAAAATGACGCTATTCCTAAAATGGTGATGAAGCATGTTGTTGAGGTGCAAAATTACTTTTGTAATCATCACCAGCCTAATGTAAGTAGCTTCATTAATAAAAATAAGCTATAAATGTAAATTCATAAAAGGTGCAAGTATTAATTATCAAGGAGTAAGTAAAACATTTTAATGTTTATCTAAATTAGTAGATCTCATGTAATATTTGATTATTTATAATATTTATTGATCATTTAATGAAAATGTTAAGAATATAAAAGCTGAATTAATTAATTATAGGGTTGCATTAAAGAAAGAAGGCTCACGCAACAAATTCCAAATAACACCCGCTGGAAGTCTCATCTCGGTTGCATAGACACCCGAGTAAAAACAATTTTCAAGTATATGGAAATTATCAGTGAAAATGATGCTTATACGGACAATAATATGAAACAAATTATGTAACATTTGCATAATGAAGCTATCAATCTTCAGAATATACTCAAGGAAGTCACTAAAACTCATGATTTAGTATGCATTGTATAAAATTTTTGTAAACTTAATCAAATGTTTCATATTCATTAAATTGTATTCATTGCGTAAGTTCTTAGAAATAATATATAATACTGTATAAAATTACTTTAATTTCAAACTCGCAGCTTCAAAAAGATTCCTCAAACTTATCAGAAGCTGTTGAAGTCTGGATAAAGCTTAACAAATCAGATGTGCTGAAGCCATTCAAAGAATCTGTAAAGAAGAGAATGGACGATGCTGTGGAACCATTTTTTTATGTGACTAATCTTCTAGATGCGGCAAGAATGGGTAAGACTAATCAGTATAATGTACATCATATAAGGTAATTATTTCATAATTAATAAATTTTACATTTTGTCCATTAAAGTTCAAATAATAATTATAATAATAAAAAATCAGTCTTCAACATATGATTTTTGTTTTTCTCTAGCATCGACAATTTTATGTTAATGACAGCATAAATTATTATTCAGCTCTCATTTTGCTAGGGTCGTTACCAACAGCATCATGCTGAGTAAAAAGTCAGTTGTTGTTGTTAAGTTTTGAGGAGTGCATGCTAAGAATATATTATATATTATATATATATATATATATATATATATATATATATTATATATATATATATATATAATATATATCTAATATATATATATATTATATATATATATAGTTATATATATTTAATATATATATATATATAATAATATATATATATACGATATAAATATATATATATATATATAGGATGTGCCGAATTGATTCGGGTAAGTATTTCGGTAATCGGGTATTCAGCCGTATTCGGCCAAAATGCCGAATATTCTGTATTCTGTGCTTTTAGCCGAACTATTCGGGCCGAATATCGAGCTTTATAAACAATAAATTACGTCAACATAAGGAAAGTTATTTCAATTTCAAAATTGAAATTTTCAGAAAACTTATTTTCCAAAAAAATAAAATTATAGCCAAATTTTGTAGCCAATATGCCGAAAATCTTTGTCATTTTTCAGATCCTATAAGGGCCTTTGGCATTTTTCAATATTCTAAAAATAGAATTCATTTTGTGATACGGGATAATGGACCCAAACATGGTAGCTGGTATAAAGGAGAGTGGCTTTTTTTCAATTTCAGTTTCAGTTTCACATGTTGCAATATGCATTCACGGATTCAATATTATTTCAGAAGTCATTTGCTAAAGATAATTTATTTTACTTGACGAAGCATATCGCTCTCATTTGTTCACCATTCAAGCAATGTGCAGCTGCAAAGCTTTAAAACTTTACAGATGCAGCTGATAATGTCAAACAGGCATAAAATTAATTCAAGAGTTTCTACATGCTGGAAACAGAATTTATGATATGCTTAAAAGATTGTTGGAACAAAAAGTTCCCCTATCCATATTTGCTGCTGAATGCAATCAGAAAATGTGATGATTTTCAGTGGCCAAAATCTCCATTTACTTGAGCCAATTGACAACCATCACTTAAAATAAGCATTAAACGCATAAGTAACAGTCGCCCAAGATTGATCCACTTCCATTTTAGCCAATAAATCTAATATTTTAAATAAGGCAATATAAAGCAAAAAGTTCAGTGGAATAATTACACTGGTTGAAGAGCTTAAGAAATCAGTAAAAAAAGACTTTCTAAGTTTCTATTATAAATCTTTGTTGTGTGTAGCTACTTCTTAGATCTGCGATTTAAAGCTAATTTTTCAACATGAATCAGATGAATCAGTAAAAAATATGGGTCGTTGAGGCATGGAAAAGATGCATGAAAATTTGCTCCTTGACTCTTCTGGCTTACGATGATTTATGGAGTGGGGAAAGTGGAAGCTGAAGGTTCCATTTTCACTTTTTTTAATGGATTGTTTTAAAGAAATTGTGGCATCAAATCGTTAATACAGAAAAGAAAGTGAGAGTGAAAAAAGAAATTCCCATTCTTCTGACGATGTATTATTGTACATAAAAGTAAAAAGGCTACATACGGGAAATACATCAAGAAATAAACAAATATAGAGTTTGCCTACTTTGACCACGTGAAGACATGGATTATTCCCCTTCAATTGGTTGGAAAACATGGAATAGTTTTATGATTTGAAAAAACTAGCAAAAAATACCTTTCCAGTTCCACCGTCATCAGTCGAAGTGAAAGAATATTTAGAACAGAAAGAATATATTTATGAAGCCACAAGAGATAGGTACCCCTGAAAATGGAGAACTGCTAAGTTTCTGTCATTTTAACCTTAGAGCCTTATTTAAATGAAGTTTAGTTTAAATCTTTAACTACACAAACTTTTTCATCTTCACTTTAATTATTTTTAATATGTGAAGGTTTGCTATAAGTAAGAAATAGTTATTACTTTATGTTTTATTACTTTGTATATAACACTGGTAAAATGAAATTTCTTGGACGGGGTTTCTCATTAATGATGTGCTGATTCCAAAAACGTAATCGGTTTGCATAACACATCGCATTTGTGAGATATTGTGTTTATAACACAGATTTTGTAAAATTTTATGATTTTTACCCTTTTTGCAAGAGGGTCTATCACAATTATGTGGAATATATTATATATATATACTATATATATATTATATATATATACTATACTATAAAATATATATAATATTATATATATATATATATATATATATATAGTATATATATATATATATATAAATACTGTATATATATATATATATATATATATATATATATATACCTTATATATATAAATATATTATATTATATATATATATATATTATATATTTATATAAATATATATATTATATATTAGATATATATTATATATTATATTATATATATATATATGATATATATATAATTGGATATTGAATGGGAGAGAACACAAAATCGCCAATTGATATGATTACATGTCTTTGATAGATATAGGTTAAACATATAATACAACTATGAATAAAGAGTAATATGGACAACAATGAATGTAATAGAAGGATTGGGTTTAGTTAATGTAAACATACCTACCATGGTAGTAACTTTCTCTCATAGACGATCTACTGTGCATAGCGTCTGAAATATTCCCTCATCAAGCTCCAACAATAGTCGGCCAACATATTGATATCCCCTTGCCCTGGTAACGCTCTTCCATGAACTTTAGATCTTGATGGAAGGGTTCACCCTGCTCTTCACTAACATCGCCTAGGTTGTCGGGAAATTTTCTTAGGTGAGAATGTAAGAAGTCACTTCTTACTTATTCTTACATCCAGGAGAATGAAACACTGTCTAAAGCGAGTTCCTGACAATGTGAAGGGTTCTCGGTTACCTGTTCCCCCGAAAATTCTGTGCCTACATCTGAAAAGAAATCCACGCTCTTGCTCTACACAGTCATTGTTGTAGCAAAGGGAGCATCACGGAGGAGTGTCCGTATTTGTGGGCCATCAGATATCCCAGCTTTTTTCTTCTCGTCACGCAGGACCAGGAACACGTTGAGCATATTATAGCGGAAGCATGTCGCCATCTGGTCCAGGGCCCTTCACAAATTGGTTTCATCAAACCAAGTATTTATGGTGTAGTGGAGGGTAAGATGATGTTTTCTGTCTGTACAAGTGGGTTCACTTACGATGTTCCTGTCACCTGGCGGCAAAGGTTTCCATCGGTGGCCATTCTCTTTTGAGTCCAGTGATCTCTTTGCCGCCCGGCTGTCCAGTAGCACAGGAACACGTATATTTGTGAAAACCTGCTTTGCTGACCTGAGCAAAATGTTTACCATTTTTGAGGTCGACGCATATTTACCATCCATGTACCTGAAATTGTAGGCCTCTCCAAACTGTCTTGATTTTTTGCATAACTCCTCTCTCGTCGCGTACCGAGTACCCTTACTGGAACACGCAAGGCATACCTTGGTTGGCCGTTGGTTCACACACACACTTTAAACTGCTGCTTGGAAGTGTCAATAAACAGTCACCACTCACCTGCATCTTATGCTGGGAGTCCCATAGCGAGGTAGTAGGCCTGAAACTTCACTGCAATACACAAGGTTACCATCTGACTGGAAGAGCCTCCGCATCGCTTTGCTTCTCTGTTACGATAAATTGTTACTCCTGTGCCATGATCCAGTAGTCATTTTGCATGCAACTCGAAGCCAACAGCTCAGGACCACTTCGGGCAAATACAACTCTCATACAGATCGTTTCAGTTCACCCTGGGTGAACGAATGACGGACCATCCGACTGTATTTCAGATTAGGATGAGGACATCATCCATGTCATTGCATCCATACATGTAGCGTACTCGAATAGTTACCTCCAGCTTCCCGAATATCGATATGTGGGGAAGGTAACGTCTAGACAGGCCTACGTAGTGCGCACATGAATTTTGTCATTCCTGGGAATATGCAAAAATAGGATCCATGTTTGCACGAAAACGGGATGTGACACAGCAAATCCGAGAATATGATATGGAATCAGCACCTCCGAATTACTATATATCTGGCTACAAGAGTCCATCCAAGAAAAAATTTCACCTTTTGTTGACCATTTGTAAGTTTTTTCTTTATTTTCCCTAAATGGATGACGAAGCTTTGAAATAACTATTCGGCCGAATAGCGAAGTGATTATTTCGGCCGAATATTCGGTATTCGGTCCCGAATATTCGGTATTCGGAAGAAGCTTTTTCAGTATTCGGCACATCCCTTAATATAATAATATATATTAATATATATATATATATATAATATATAATATTATATAGATATTATATATACTTATACCTATATTAATATACTATATATATATATATATTATATATATATATATATATCATATATCCTATATATTTTCTAGCTGCAATGATAATAATTGGAAGGTGAGGCAAACTTAAATACTTTATATATAATTCTCAGAATATAAGTAAATAGTAAGAACATTTATAAAATCCCAAGTAGACAGGGGGGGTGTAAAACATTGGCAGATTCATTTTGTTGTGTGTGTGCCGATATTATGCTTGAGTTCTAAGCACATTTCCACAAAATTGTGAACGGAACCAGTTAATTGGATCAAGCGTACAGGCTTACTTTGTATGGCCTTTGGTGACATAAGGATAAACGCCTGGCGCACCGTCATTATCAATGTGGAAGTTTTCGTTAAAACAACCTAGAAGATGGCGTAAGAGGAACCAAGAAAAGGCAATGCTTTGGCATTCCAGTAATTATGCGAGAGCCAACGAATCACTGTGATGACTGCTACTTCTGTATGGTGGATATTACAAAATATGGGAAAGGGAAAGGAAGGCAATCTCTTCCATAACCAGATATTCCCTCATCTTCAGAGCCCCAGTTCCTCATAATGAAACTACCCTATACCTTCCATCCCTTCTGTAAGTAAAATTTGTTAATGGACAGTTCCATGAGCATAATAAAAGAAGAAACCGTATGTTTCTACAAATATAACGTATCAGCTAGCTATATTTTATTATACTATTATATATTATATATATTATATATTATATATATATATATATATTATATATATATATATATTAATATATTATATATATATATATATATATAATATAATATACGGTTATATAATATTATATATTATATATATATATATTATATATTATATATATATATATATATATATATTATATATATATAATATATATATTATACTTATATATATATATATATATATATTATATATATAATTTTTTTTAAAATTATAGCAGGTTTTCTCTTTTCTTTTCTGGGAAGATGATCTCATTGAAATCCATTATAAATCTGTGCGAAATTGAAGGAAAAGATGGCATAATTTTGAAATTTTGATGCCTGGTA
>JABUQX010042316.1:67500-73498 GCA_015478945.1 Trachelipus rathkii | reverse complement strand
GTTTATTAAAATAACGATACATTAATTATTGATTTTCGCTCATGGAGTCAACCACTTATAAATAGCCATATATATATATATATATATATATATATATATATATATATATTTTTTTTTTTATATATATATATATATATATATATATATATATATATATATATATATATATATATATATATATATATATATATATATATATATATATATATATATATATATATATATATATATATATATATATAAAGAGAGAGAGAGAGATTTTTTTGAGGAAGCATTGAAGAGTTCGTATATATATATATATATATATATATATATATATATATATATATATATATATATATATATATATATATATATATATATATATATATATATATATATATATATATATATATATATATATATTTAAAAAAGATCAATATATATTAAAAAAATATCTAGAAATTAAAATCAAATATAACAGTTTCCATTAAAAAATGAAAATTCGGCAACCTCATAACAGCCGCTTTTTTGAAAAGCCAGTAACAAAATAATTAAAATAACAAAAAATAACTCAATTTGAATTCGTTTTTAGTGTTAAATTATTCTATATCTAATATATATCTATATCTAAAAAGTAATTTAATTAAAATATCAGAACTTACCTTTTAACACTGTAAAAACTTTATGAAAAACGCAACAAAGTTTGATAGAGGGAATTGAGACTTGAACTGATAAAAACCGAATATGTTGTTTATATTTGAAAAATAGATGCCAGATATCACAGGAAAACAAAAATTTCATCCTTTCTTGAGCCTGCTGTGAGCACATAAGAATATAATTAGGAAAATAGTAAATTAGTAAATAGTAAATAGTCTTTTTAAAAGACGGTATTTTAATGTACTGTTAGTCCTGAATGGCTAATTAATTTTTATTTTTCAATTTAATTTTTGCCAGAAGGCAGAGAAAGAGTTTCGCTGCCAGAAGAAGTTCAAAATTGCTAGGCGTAACATATGATATTTAGACGTATTATTTTCAATAATGTATTAATAATTTTAATTATTTTAACAATTAATAATATTTTTTTTTTTTTAATTAATATAATTATATATATATATATATATATATATATATATATATATATATATATATATATATATATATATATATATATATATATATATATATATATATATATATATATATATATATATATATATATATATATATATATATATATATATATATATATATATATATATAGTCAATTGCCATGGTCAGTTTCAGATCGACTATAATTTATATAATTAACAGCTCTGACTCTGATCCACATTCCTGTTTTGAAGAAGTTACCAAGAATATTTTTCAATATAAGAACGTTCTTTGGTAATTTGCTTATCACATTCTGAGCACATTCCACAACCAACCCTTATGGAGAAGTTCCAAACTGCCAGGCGTAAGATGATATTAAAACGTATTATTCTCATTAATTTATTAATAATTTTAATTATTTTATTAACAATTAATAAAATATTTTTTTTTTTTTTTTTCTACATTAATATATATATATATATATATATATATATATATATATATATATATATATATATATATATATATATATATATATATATATATATATATATATATATATATATATATATATATATATATATATATGGTCAATTTCAGATCGACTATAATTTATAATTAACAGCTCTGACACTGATCCACAACCTTGTTTTAAAGAAGTTACCAAGAATATTCATAGAATGTTAAAAAAATTTCAATACAAGAACGTTCTTTGGTAGTTTGCTTATCACATTCAGAGCACATTCCACAAGCAACCCATTTGGAATATGCTTTTGGTAATATTCTAAGCATATTCTAAGAATATACAAAATATCCCGGGATATGTGTAGAACATTTGGAACTAGTATGGAACATGCTGAGCATATCTTGTTATGTGTGTATATATATATATATATATATATATATATATATATATATATATATATATATATATATATATATATATATATATATATATATATATATATATATATATAATTATTATAATTTAATTATATATATATATATATATATATATATATATATATATATATATATATATATATATATATATATATATATATATATATATATATATATATATATATTGCAAAGGTATAACACGGCAAGTAGGGGGCTCGAGCCGACCGGGAACAAAGGGAGGACATTTTTCATACCGTAGGGGAAGGTGGAGGAACCCCACTACACACAAATACCAAAGAGTGGGGGTTCCAGCACTATCTTTGGAGAGAGGAAATGAATCACCTGTCGTTCTCTTGCCATCTCTGCGGTTTACCCTTGGAATATTCTTTAGTTAAATTTTTTTTAAACTAAAGAAATACCATAGTAATTATTACAATATTATATATATATATAATATATATATATATATATTCTTTATATATATATATATATATATATATATATATATATATATATATATATATATATATATATATATATATATATATATATTATAAAATAAAATTTAATAGATTAAAAATTATTTAAGATAAAATCTTTCATATTTGAAAATAATAAAATAAATCAAATTGAATGGGAGACTAGAATTGATGATAATACTTTTAGTTGGTGAAAACTATGCTAAATGACAAGAAATAAAACACACAATTATAGAATAGACTTACTTTTAAATAAATTATAGAAGTGTGTAATATAGTGAGAAGCTCCACTTCCGAGGTCAGTAGCTTCAGCTCCCCTGCTGAAACTCCCTTGGGCTCTACACAGGTCTCCTTAGCAAACAAATAAGATGTTAAAGTAATGAAATGGTCAAGCAAAGCCGTGCAGACATCCACAATTCTCAAGGCAAATCATGCAAATAAAATATAAAAAGGGATGATAATATGTAATGTGCAAGAGTTAAACAGTGCAGTAAAAATCATTGAAAAGTAAAGCAATAACCTAAATAAACCTTTTTTGTTTCCTTTATGACATAAAAAATTATAATCAATGTAACATGGAAGGCTTAAGAAAAACTGATTGCTTTTAATTTATTTCTTTATAAAACAAAATTCCTATATACACATTTTTCTAGATAAGCTTTATCTTTTTAGGTTAATCAGACTTTTGATAGCTTTTATTTTTTTATGGTTATAGTAGTTAATCAAATTTTATGTTTTAACTATTTTTAGATAGCTCCAGGCTGGTAAACGTACGCGCGACTTTTTGCTATAATTAATAGTTCTTATGAACACTCTTGCGGGTTCTCTCACGTCACTCAAGAAGCAAGCGTTGCGCAATTACACCATACACGAAAACACATTTAAACTAATTGGTCTTTTACTTTAACAATAAGTTCGTTAATGTATTTAGAGAGTCAATATAAATGTTCTTGGAGAACGTAACAACTTTTTTTTACGATTTAACTGCTTTTGCTTGTGATTGCTTTTATAAGGCTCTTCTATAAAATGGTGACAGCAACCATGATGAAATTAACAAGAGGCTTCCTAGCCTGATCTTTAAATAATGTGGAGAGTGTCGATAATGAGCTCCTGAGCCTGTGTTTTAATGGTGATAGTAAAGATGAGCTCCGTAACTCGTTCTAAAGGTTGATATTAAAGATGAGCTCCGTAGCCCGATCCTAAAAGTGAAAGAAAAGTATGTATAAGAGAATGTCTAAAGTGTATCTTTTTGTAATTCATAAAGGTATTATAGTGTTATTTCATATTATATTACATATTCATTTAACAGCAATTCTTTACATACCTCCAGAACTTGCTGGAGGAAACTTCTTTCAAAGAGAATTAGTAGAATGTAGAATTTAGTCCTTCAATTGAGGTGAACTAAAACAAAAAGAAGTTTCCTATTAATTCTTTTTCTTTCTATTGTTTGATTTATTACCTAAATTAATTTACTTATAATTTATAAACACAATTTCCTTTTAATAATTATTCCAATATAAATATGAACTTACTTGGACTTGGAAATAATAATTGAGAACAATTGTTGTCAAGGTTGAGATGGATGTTATACTTTAGTACTTCTCATGCATCCATATATCAGCATAAAAATATTAGAGAGATACTTTTTAAAATTGGAACATGAGAAAACTTTAAATATAAAAAAACTGAGTTATTTTTAACGTAATTTAAATTAGAGAATAAATTCCATTGACTAAAAAAATAGATTCCATTGACTGTAATAAAGAAGATTAAATTTTGGTTATTATAAACCTCCCCACCCGTCATAACATGACGGGGAAAAAAGAAAGGGAAGGATATTCTACACATTATGAAATTCCTATAAGTAATGACCAAAATTTTTTTTCAAGATTTAGGAAAAGCAATTAGTTTATTTAATATATTATTATTTGTTCAAAAATGCGAAAATTTTAAATTTACTACTGGAACCATAACGCCGTAAATAAGAAAAAGAAAAACTTTTTAATAGGCCCTAGGGGCAGTAAAATTTTAATTTATTCAATTGTAAAGTTTGTCTCCTCCCCACCAATCTTAATCAAAAACATATTTACAATTTAAAATTCTGCAATAACCACTGTACAAAATGTTAAAGGCAATTGTACCTCTCCCATAACTCCCCCATAACTAGGACCACCAACATTATCATTGGCAATCTCCGGGTAAGCTCCAAGAAAGGCAGAGAAAGGCGTTAAACCATATACTAGATTCCGTGGTCGTAAACCTATGATGTCCGTAGAAACTCCCGATTCTTTCAATATTGAATAGAACTTCTTTTTAGAAGATTTTTTTATAAGAACGCCTAACATTTGAACATCGTCTAGAGAAACTTTTTTAGAAGAACCGGTTATCGATTGGAATTCACTAGTCATCAAGAATGTATTACAATTATTAGGTGTAGGAAACTCAAAATTAGCATGAGAAATTTTAAATTCATTATTCTTAAAAGGAAATACTTTAGAAATTTTTAAATCAACTTGTGATATAGACTCATCTTTAATTTTTATAAAGGATTCTTTAAGATTGAGTATTTTTACTATTTACACTATTTACTGTTGAAGACTTATTTAATTGAAAAGATGTTATTATAGGTGGATCTTTTTCCACAAGATTTTTAACTGGTTCATTTTTTAGAGACAAGTCTTCATCCTCAACTACTACAATATCAGGTTTTGTACTTTTATCTGTGTTGTCATGTAAACACGGCACTACTGGCTCTGAACCTTCAGAAAATGAACAACCTTGAATTTTATTATTAGTCACCTGAATTTGTCGTTTTGGGCAATTATACACTATGTGTCCTAACTCTTTGCAAATTATACATTTATTCATGAAAAAATAACATTCAGACTGAACATGGCCTCTTTTTCTACAGAATTTACAATAGGAGCGTAATCGGCAATATCTAATATTATGGCCAATTCTTTTACAGTAGTTGCACTGAGATTGAAATTGAGTGACTGGTCTTGTCCATTGACATGAACGTGAACTTTTTCTCTCATATTTTAGATCCTATACAGTGATTACTATTATTGGTGCTTTCACTCTGTGAATCCCTATCATTATGGAATAATGTTCTAGGTGGACAATCTACTGTTTGTGAGAATTTTTGAGCAGTTTGTATCTGCCTAGGTGGACAATCTACTGTTTGTGAACATTTTTGAGCAGTTTGTATCTGCTTAGGTGGAAAATCTACTGTTTGTGAACATTAAGTGAACCAATAATTGCAGCATTTGCTGATTTTGCTGTAATAGCTCATTTAGTAAGGAAGAATCACATAAAACTTGAGTAGAGGATGGAGATACATTCTGATATATTGGTCTCTGCACTGGACTTTGTTGTAAACCTAGCTGAGATGAATATCCTAATTGCTGATTCACAGCGGTTTGGGAACCTACAAAAGTGGATGGATTTTTGTGATCAGCACGACCAGTATAACCATAATGTGCAATAGATGGCACAGTAAAAGGAATGACAGGAGTTGTATCAGTCATATTTGTATCTTGGGT
>JABUQX010042316.1:47500-55000 GCA_015478945.1 Trachelipus rathkii | reverse complement strand
CGGAGCTACCTGCCGTCTCTGGTACCTATAGAAATAGAGATAAAGGCTACCAACATTCGCGTCTGCGCAAAGATATGAGGGTCAGTGAAAGCTAGAAAGAACAGGCAGTTGATAAGTATTTTTGCCCTTTGACCGACCCTATTCAAAAATCCGGGTGAAAACCTGAGCCCCCCGAAATATGAGTAGCTAGTACTTCCATACAAGGGCGGATTGAGGGCCTTGGTTAACTGGAGTAACTGTTGAAGAGGAAAAAAAGTCTCGCAGTCTAAACAGAACTCCAGTTTCTTGAGGCCGCCTTAGCAACCGTTATGATGTGAGGTTGAGGTTTCAAGGACATTTTTTTGTTTATGTTAGGCCAAGGATGAACAGACAGGAGAGACGAGAGAACACGGTCGAAAGAGATAGGAAAAGTTAGAAGGTGTCTTAGAGAGGAGATTTGTAGTAGAAGTTGGAGTTTTAAAGAATTAATTTCACAAGGTTCAGAGGACCCACCCGGAATTTCTATCCAGATCAGCGAGAAATAGATCGGAAATATTAAGGACGAGAGGCAATTCTAGAAGTAAAAGAAGAGCAGAATTGAATGAGTTGAAGAATGGAAGGTCGAGTCATCGGCAAGATGAGTGGAAATAGGTTATGAAGTGCCAGGTTGAGAAGTCATTAATTAAAGGTAGGAATAAAGTAGACGTAAGAGCAGAACCCCTAGAGGAACACCACTATTGACAGAAAAGGAAGACGAAGTTGCCCCATCAACAAAAACAGCTGATATTGAGCGATATTGAAGAAAGCTAGACATAAGTAAGCAAAGAGAAGGAGGAATCAAAGGAGGGGAGCTTGGGAGAGCATGAGCGTGCCATCCCGGTCAGAATTTGCTTGGATATGGTCAAGCGCCACCAGCGCAATCTCCTCGTAGTTCCTAGAGGGCGGGAAAAACACGCATAAATCAGTAAGAAGGAAGGATACGCCAGTAGCCTCGAGGCGCGAAGAGCCTACGGCGTCGGAAAAGAAGTGAATGAGATTCGGATGATCTTAAGACATGAGAGTTGAGAAGAGTTTCAAAGGTCTTAGATAGAATACAAGTAAGAGTTATAGGGGCGATATTTAGAAGGATCAGAGCGGCTTCCTTTGTTTCGGAAATAGTTTGGACATGTGCGTGCTTCCAACACTGAGGGAAAGTGCTAGTATGGAGACATAGAGGAATATAGTTGAAAGAGGGGCGGGGATAGCACGAAGCACACTCCCTCACTCGGGGAGGAATGCCAACCGGGCCACCCGCCTTCCTAACGTTTGTAGATTTCAGGAGCCCATGCACCCGTTCGAATGTAATCACAGGCAAAGGCATAGGACACCTGAGAGGAAAGAAGGAGGAGGAGGAATGCAGCACTGTAATCCAGGGTTGAGTAGGGAAAGGGGAGCCGAAAGAGTGCCTTTCAGTTGGGAGAATTAGTCAAACAGAAACCATCAGAGCGATAAGGAGGAGGAAAAAGACAGATTATACTAGAAGTTGTTAGAGATTGTTTTGGCAAGAGGCCAGAAAGATTTTACAGTAGGAGAACCAAGGATGTTAGCGCACTTTCGTTTGATGAAAGCCCGCTTTGCTCGTCGAAGAGTATATCTGCAACGATTTCTAGCTGAAATGAAATTAGGCAATGAGTGATATTAGAACGAGAATCTTTCCAGCTCCCGATACGCACTGTATTCTAGCCTGGATGGCCATTCAGAACAAGCGCACATCGAACCATGGTTTGAGGAGAGAAAGATTTAGTCAAAGAAGGAATAACCTACTCATCCCATCAACGATTTACAGCTCCCATTCTTATCGGCAGAAGTCGGAGCGTCACCAGAGACAAAGCAGTCACTCCAATTATAGTTAGCGTTTAAAAAGCAACGCAAGGCCCCCCAATGCGGCCCGATCAAGTGCCAGAAAAACGCGTAGGGTCAGGATGAGCTGGGAGATGAAAGATAAAATTAGAGATATAATTGGGTTGTGGTCAGAATTTACCAATAGGAGCGAATGGTTGGTGATTTATTGAGAGAAGACTAGTGGTGCAAACACAGGTCAAGTGTGGTTCAAGAAATTGGTTGGGACGATCGGAATGTGTGTGGGTTCTTTAATAGTTGTTCCAGATCGTTGAGAATGCCTAAATGATTCGGCCTCCTTCCCACCTAAATCAGTATGAGAGAATCCCAACCATTCAGTGTTGTGTACATTGAAATCCCCTAAATAGAGTGACCTAGTATTGGAGAAAAGATGTAACAGTCTTGTGCGAAATAGTGAAATACTCAAAAAGCCAGAAAAATCTGTTCTGTTAGGAAACAGTAGCAGAAGCACAGATTATTGTAGTTAGAAGGAAGAAATATTTTAAGCCACAGAACATCGAAGTAGGAGATTCGAGATTCTCGAGATGTTACAGGAGTTTTTATGTTAACATAGGCACATTATCCACCCTTTAGACCGGAAATTATGAAATAATATTATAGTGGACATATTACACGACTGTTAGAGGATGAATTCCTAGCCATCTGGGGTCTCAGACAAGAGCATAAAATTAGGTTAGAGTTAGAGGAGGTGGTATTCCACGGATGCAAAATTAGAGTGCAAGCCACGGATGTTAGGCAAAGTCGGATATTCGCCGCGCCGGTGCAAATCTTGCCATTTGCATTGCACATACAAAAAAACCACAAACAAACAGACAAAAAAATATAAAAGGAAATAAACAAACTAAAATGAAATCAGGTTTAAATTATTCACACACTAAAACCAAATTAAAACCGTAAATGTTAAAAAGATAAAAAAATCGTTTTTACAGTAAATATGTAAAAATATGATTTATAAAATCTTTAAAGTTAAACACTAACGCTTCTTTGCACCCTATACAAAATTCTACGAATTAAAAAAAGGTAATAAAATTGATTAACATTAAAACTAATTTAAAAAGTTAAAGTGACAAAATAATAAAATCAAATTTTTAACACTGTTGAGGGACGAAATTCATAATTTTAATTACCATTATTAACCTCTTCGAACCGGACCTCCGGTTACAGTCACTTAATTAAAAAAAACAAAAGAAAAATAAGAAAATAAAAAAGTTTTAAAGTAGGACTTATTCTTTTAAAACCTCGTACGTAGAACTTTACCAGAACGGATAAAATGGTATAAAGTATAAAGCTATAATAAAGGCTAAACTATAAAGGCTATAAAACTTTTGAAAAACATAAACATTTAAGTTATACATTGCACTACATAAACAAAATAAATAAAAGATTAATTATTTCACTGACAGCACATTCAAGCACGTCTTCACACCAAACCTACATCACACTTATATACTATATATTATATTATTAATATATATATATATATATTATATATATATATTATATTATATATATATTATATGTTAAATATTTATCGTTTCGTAACTACAATTTATAATTATATATATATATATAATATATCGATAGATAGATAGACTAGACTAATTAGATAGATAGACTAGATATAGAAGATTAGATAGATAGGAGTAGATAGGATAGATAGATAGATAGATAGATAGAGATAAATAGATTAGATAGTAAAATCACTGTGTAGGTGAGGAAAATATTCAACAACACTCTTTCAGCGTTTCGTAAGAGGTTACTTGATAAGACCCAGCTGTTAGTTTGGTTTGGGGTGTGCCCACTACGGTTATTTTATGCCGTAGTTTGCTCAACGATTTTCTTATTTAACCAGCCCTTATCATGTAATTTTTTTCTGGGTCTGTGTTGGACTTTCGCAAGTTACATTTCAAAATAACTATATATATTATGTTATATTATATATATATATTATGGGGGGGGGGTATAGTATATATATATATATATATATATATCTATATATATATATATATATATATATATATAGTTTACATAGGTTATATATATATAGTATATATATTATATATATGTATAGTATATTTATATATATTGATAGTATATATATATATATATAATTATATATATATATACGTGTAAATATATATACATATATAAGTATATATATATAATAATATATATATATTATATATATATTTTATATATATATTACATATTATATATATTATATATATATAACTATATATATAGGATATAATATTATATATATTATATATATATATTATATATATATATATATATTAAATAATATAATATAATATATATATATATAATATACTATATATATATATTATATTATATATATATATATATATATATATATATATATATATATATATATTATATAATCATATAATAATTATTTATATATATATATATATTATATATTATATTATATTATTATGTATATATATATATATATGATATATATATTAGTATATATATTTATATAGGTAGGCTAGGTAGTATGATATATATGAGTGACGTAATATAGTAGGTATAGTATATTATATTGTAGTATAGTGTATAGTATATAATATAGTTATATATAGTATAGGGGGTAGGTAGTAGGGTAGGGGGTGAGGGTTAGTGAGGTATATGAGGTAGTAGTAGGGGTGATGGTGAGTTGAGTATAGTAGTGAGGTGAGGAGGTGAGTAGTAGGTATAGTAGTATATTATTAGTTATAAGTATATTATATATGGTAGGTAGTATATATATTATATAGTTGATATGTATATTTATATAGTAGTGATATATATATATATACCGTAATATTGGACAACATTGTCCGGGTGTACAAAGTATAGTGTTTATGATATAGGTATTATATATTTATGATATATATAGAAGTAGTATTATATAGTAGTAGTATATATGATAATTATATATATATAATATATATTATATATAATATATATATATATAAGTATATTATAATTGTTTGATAGTATATTTATATATATTGATAGTATATATATATATATATAAAATATATTATAAATTAGTATATATTATATATATATATATATATATTTATATATATATATATATATAATATATATATATAGTAGTATATGTATTGATTATAGTAATATTATATATATAGGTATAGCTTACTATATTATATAATATATATAGATAAGTATAATTATATATTATATCGTAGATTCAGTATATAGTATATATATATATATATAATATATTTATATATATTATATATATATATATATATATATTATATATACTATTATAATATATATAATATATATATTATATAAATATTAATCGTTATATATATATATATGTATATAAGTATATATATATATACTATAGTATAGTAGTATATTATATATATATATATATATATATATAATATAATATATATATAGTATTATATATATATAAATATATATATTAGTATAATATACATATGTGTTATGTATATAATAATTCTCATAAGAACTTACCATCGTTTTATAATGTCAATTTCAGTTTCCTTGCTTTTTGACTGACGGTATTCAAAAATTTTTATTGCTGACTACTGTTGGCTGAAATTCGATTGAATGACAGTTAAAGCAAGACCTGTAAATGCGATCCTCGTCCAACACCTCATTCCGTAAATACGTTTTGAGACCGCTTTAATGTCGAAAAGGCTCTTTCTACTGTTGCGGTGGATACAGACAATACTGCTTAGATATTCAGGAGGAGTAGCAATGTTAGGAAACCTTCTCTTGTCACACTTTAGCCAAAGCACCGATCACAGTTTTTGGTTTTTTCGATTTTTCTAGCAGCCATTTATCGCTCTGCCAGAGACAAAACCACTCTTCCTTTAGTGTAATCTCGCTGAGGGTCTGGCAAGGTCGTCTTTAAAAGGATGCTTTTTTCATATGCTTAGTAAGGGTACATTTGCCACTTTCTTAGGTTAAATATACTGAAGTGAAATATAAATAGGATAATAATCATAATCGAGAGAAATCGATCAGTCAACAAAGAAATCAGATCATCAATAAACGGAATAAAAGCTGAGATGCGGTAATATGATTCGGGATCTTGATGTAGGCACATTACAACGAGGTTTCTGGAACTTCGTAGTTCTTGGAATTATTGTTATTTCAATACCTAAGCTGTCGCATACATTTTTAGCTTTTGTGAATATGTGTTTGTTAACTCTGTGTCTGCATTTTGCTATTCTTTTTCGGAGAAGTTGAATATATGTCTTTCGACTAAGCTTTTATTGCAACTTGCCACAATGTCCAATGGACCATCTGTAAACTTGTGTTGACAAGGATGAGGTTATTCCAGAACATTTACTTAGAAACGTATAAGTTATTATAAATATTCAAATTACTGAGTGAATTTAACAAGAAGTAGCTTTCTGTGATAATCACCCAATTTTCATTTCTTTTTATTTCTTTTAATGACGCAAGTATTGGTCAAGAGTCTCTTTAAAAAGGGAAACCGCTTCAGCCTTTCACACATCTTTGGTCTCGTTAACATCTTTTTGATTCCTGCTTGTAATTATTGGTTTACTTAGAAAACTCTTATCATTTTATTCTTCCATAAGTTTTGTGCGCTTCGGACTCGTCGAAAAACAAAAGTGCATATTCAGAAATGAATTCCTAAGACGTTTCTGAATTTCCTGAATTTAGAAGAGTCTGGAGACATAGATTTAAAACAATGTGTACAGAATGTGTGTATAAGAGCTTTTAGGAATACCATTTCCGAATAACAGATTGCACTCTTCGGAATAACCCTCCCGGGGGGGGGGGGGGGGGCCTTTTTTTTTTTTTTTCTTTTTTTTTTTTCGCCCCATATGGAAAATCTCATGGAAGAGGCTTCATCATATCCTTGGCCTCTTTAAATTTTCGAGTTTTAAACCAATATAGCCGAGTCTCTCCAATATTACATTTGCCAATGCTTTCCCCGAGATGTCATAAACCGGAACAATGATAAAAAATCCTCTTTTATAGTAAAAGGAGTATCACCTCCATCACTACCAATCGCGTACCTTACACAAAGTTAAAACTGTTCTGTTTGGGAAAAAATTTGTTTTTATTAACTTCTTCCACTATTTTCCTTTGTATAAGCTGATTAAATGACTGTATGATTTCATTCTGTATCATAGGACTCGTATACATTGAATTTTTGGACGATAAAAGTAAGTGGTTCTTCAAAACCTGGTCATCTCCATTTGCTCGAAACCTAAAAAGGCTTCTAAAATTTCCGTCATTTTCAGCGGGAGTTGATAATTCAATACGTTCAGAGTCACTTGAGCCCCTTAATGAAAGACCTTTCTTGGCCACATAAACGTTATAGTTTCAATTATGGTACAAGTTTTTCTCTTTTTTCCTTCACATTTTTCTTATTTGAGTGTCCAGTTGTTATCTATGCTTTCGATTTTTTCCTGAATAAGAGCTTCATATTATCTGTATATATATATATATATATATACTATGATTTATATATATATATAATATATATACTATATATATATATATATATATTATATATATATATATATATATTTATATATATATAATATATTATATATATATATAAATATATTA